>JANHGB010073629.1:1340-60230 GCA_026283785.1 Coracopsis vasa
AATAGCAGTCCAGTGCTACGAGGGAAGCAAATAAAGATCCCTTCTGCTTTAGTACTTTTGCATTGCAGGATTTTTCAGCTGCCAGCAAGACAACCCTCCTCAGTTAATAGATGATGGCTTGAATTTTATAGTGTTTTTACATATTTTCCAGTATAATTTACTCCAAATCAGTGTACTTTTGACTGAAATAAGAGCCAAACTTTCCTTATGTAAGAGCCTCTGATTTATTTTACTGGCCCAGCTCTGCATGAATCATCAAAACTTGGTTTAAGAATTAAACCAACAGTGATCTGTTAAAAGAATGTGCAGCACAATTGCTGTATTTTTAATGATAAGTCCTTTCTCCATCAGGCAAACAACAGAAATAAAACCTTTCTTGCTCATGAAGACACTAAGTTGCAGATATTTTCAAGTCAGGACACTTCGCATGCTCACACAGGACTTCTTTCAGATGCAAGCTAGAGGCAGCCTCAAAAGATATTCCCCATCAATCAAAAAGTAATCTCTCATTTGCTCTATGCACCTCCATTGCATGTACCAAGCAAAGAGATCATGGGATCCAGCTTCCCTTGCAAGGCAGAAAAGGGCTTTACAAATGTTTTTCAGTGAAGAGGAAATAGGTGGCAGAGAAACTGAAACAAAACTAACCAGAACCTGCACCAGAGAAGATGCCACAAAATACCAAATCAGTGCATCATGCCAATTACACATTTTAAAGCACTGTGGAAAACTGCTAGAAGATTTTCCGGTAAAATTTAGGACTGGATCACTTCCAAGAGGCCCAAAAGCTGGGTCAGTGATCAAAAGAAGATTAAAACCCCTGAACCATCCAGCATACCTCCAGATAAGAAAATGGTGTGGGTTTCCTTTCTTCTGCTGAATTTCTCTATTAGCAGCTGGGTTATCAATCAGTGAAAATCTAGTCTAGATTTGACTGTGCATACTCTCTGATGTGTAAAACACGGTGACCTGAAAAGGGTCTGATGTGCGTGACAGATTATTTGTATTTTTCCATTGTTATCAACCAGTCTGCTCAAAGATATCACCTCTTTTTGCCTTTCTAACCTCAAAACCGCCTGCAATATTGTAAAGACAGCTGATCACATGCTGATCTCTGAGCTGTAGAGCCCTGCTTCCTCTCTCCCAGCCTCCCTCCCCCAGCCATATTAATAGCAAACATACCACCAAAATCCCCATAAAAACAAAAGAGCAGAATTCCTCCTCCCCTAGGAAAAGAAACCACCCTCTTTTGACCATTTCTGGCCAATTTGCAGCTCGAGACAGCCCGTGCAGGCTGTGCACCTCAACATCCTCTCCCCAGCACCTGCATCCCGGGGTTACCTGCACCCAGGACCTCCTCCACTCCAACCTGTGCCAAGGGGGACCCGCCAGCAGCTCCCACCCTTAACGCCGCCAGTCACCTGGAACAGAATGCTTGCACGGAGGCGAGCAGGTCACTTTCTAGCTGCCTTCCTTCCTTAGAGCCTGCTGGGTTGTTTTCAAACTCTCCCCTCCCTTTCTCACATGCTGGCCAAGCCCTCTTGTAACACCCAGGGGAGGAATCCATTGGCTGAAGTTCCCCAAAACACGTGGAGCAGCCCTTCCCCCCTATCCAATCTCTAGTGCACAATAGACACAGGGTGTCTCCAGGCTGCCCTGGACAGTTTGCTGCTGGCCTTTGCTTTTCATCAAGGTTTATCTGAGCTGCAGCTGCCGTGATTCACATCGGTCCCCGGCCTCCAGCACCGAAGAGAGCAGAGAAGAGCAGAGAGAAATGGTGTTGGGTTAGAAACATCACAGATCATTCTCATTGTACTCCCCTCACTGTGGGTTTCTCAGAGTTTTACTTTCTGTTTTAAATATTTTCGATAGGCAGCATCTGTGCTCCTGACACCTCAGCAGTGCTGTTTGATTACAGTCGAGTCTGTTACTGTGCCACTTGGAATACATAAATTGCCACCCATAATGCACACGGCAAAAAATGTATCGTATCTGTTAGATCAATCTGCTCGGTTCAGTTGCCTGTCTCTTGGCCTTCTGCTTTCTCTTCCTTCAGCCTACTTTTATTTTTGCATCTTCTGAAAAGGTGCCTTCATAAAATGAACTGCAAGCACAGCAATCCCATTCTTCAGCAGGCAGCGTCAGCCTCGGGTTGAAAGGATAGTAAATCACGCCTTTGCTGTTTTTTAATGCTTAGTAATTAGAGTTGCTTTTGAACATCCTCCTGCAGCTCCATCCGTGAGCTGGGAACGGGGCTGTGCTGCAGACCTGTGTGTGCAGTGCCTGTCAAGACTGGGAGCCCTTTGGAAGGGTGGAAGGGGATCACCGTATGGTTGCCTGAACATGGAGACTGAAGTGTCACCCACTGTGATGGCTTTGGATAACACTTTCCCAAACCGCAGCTTGCCTGTCTTTGTTGTGGCTTTCCAGGACTTGCCCCTCACATTGCACAAAAAGCCTTCCCTCTTCACATTTCTGAGTAAACCCTCCTGGCAGAAGTGTTAGAATTGGGTTTGCTCTGTAAAACTGTTCCAGGCATGTCTCCTCTGTGCTGCAGTTGTCATCTGTTCATTCTTGCCTTAACAAAAGGCAACCACGCATCTGAAAAGAAGCTTTACTGGAAAGGGCTGAACTTGTGAAATGTGCAGAAAAATGGGAGTGCTTGATTTAAGAGATCCAGACAGTGAGTTCATTTAAGAGCTAACAACCAGAAACATGAAATACCGCCTTTACCTCTGAATAATTGTCCTTTTTTACTGGTTCACTGTGGGAGAAAATCCTAGGGAACCATTTATTAAAACAAGGTGTGTTATTGCCTTGTAATTATTATTTGACAAGCTGAGGTCTTATGATTAATAAATCATGTGCCTGCTTTTTGTGTGTGTATAATCACATGTTCCATATTTATATTGACAGGGCTACAGAATAGTTACCTTTGTGCATAGGACTGGCAGAAACTTCTGTGCTACCAATCTCCTATCATCACAGGCACTGTGTGATATAATCCTTTTTGTAAACTTACCAAGTTCCGTCCTCAAAGTGATTTAATATTTTTGCATGCATGCCTGCCATGGGGAGGCTATTCCAGAACCACACTGTCAGAAGCTTAGTAATGATCTATCCAAAATTTCTGATGTCTCTTTTTGATCATTTGTTCTGTATCAGCACCGGCCCTCCACACCATCAGCTCTTCCCTCCCTTTTCCTGGGAGTATTAATGCAGAGAAATCCTCCCTCTCTCAGCATTCTCTTTGCAAAATGAAGCGAGATAGCTTCTCCTGAAGCACACCCCAGCCTTTGCTGCACCCTGGGCTGCACCTCTCCTGCTGCCTCCCAGGACTGCATTTCTTGCTTCGTGTTTCCACTGTGTTGGCGAGTCGGTTATTTGGGGATCGAAGTGTGAGTTGTCAACTAGCTTATAGGAAAGGGGTCAGTCATCTGTGCCTATGACCACTGCTTTCTGCTGCTGACTACTTTTTTCTGTGTAATATCTCAAGCCTCCTTTGTCCTGAGGTTGCTTCATATTTTCTGTCATCAGCAATTTCACCAGTTCCCCACTAGCATAAGTGCCAAGCTCATTTACAAAAGCACTTTACTAGATCTCCAGGAGTGATGTTTAATACGCCCCTGGTAAGTGCCCTCCAGCCTGACAGCCGTCTGCTGCTCTCACAGCAGATCTTTATGGGGTTTAAACCTTGTGCTAAATCACTTCTCCCTTTTCTTAAGACTTTTCCACATGGCACCATATGAAATGTGCAATTCAAGTCCAGATAGGCGAGATCCACCCCATTTCCTTCACTAAGCAAATGGCTTGCAGCTTGCCTTACCCAAGAAAGATAAATGGGTTTGATAAACCCATTTAATCTCATGCCATTTACCTCCCTCTCTTTTGCTAGCCTTTGTTTCACCATTTTTTCTGAAGCTTTCCATATACTATTAAACTGAAACCTTCATGCCTGTTCTTGTCCCAATCAGTTCACTTCTGTACAGGTTCACTGTGCTCCTGTCCCTGACTGAGGGACCTGTTAAAGACATCAGGCCAGTTCTTCCAGAGCTCTGGCATGTGGATCAGCCCGTTCCTCTGCCTTAAGTGCAGGAAGGAGCCCTGAGATTTGCTTCTATCCTGGCTGTGAACATTTTCATACCCCCATCCCATTATGCTTCTCATCTGCAGCCACATGATTAACATCCTCAGCGAAAGTTGAGGCAAAGCATGAGTTTGGGTTTTGCACATACCTACTACACATTAACCTCTATCCCATATAATCTCTCTTTTTCCTCTGTGTTTTCTTCAGCCATATACAGGCAAGAAAAACATTTTCCCATTTTTATTAATATCCTTTAGAAGACAAAACCCCAACTCAATTTTGAGACTTAGCTTTTACACCCAGTGGGATATTTTGCTTTTTAAAATGATTCCTTGTGATCACTGCTCATTCTTAGTATCATTTCTGAGGTTGAAATTATACTAAGCTGCAGCCTCTGTCTTCAGGTTTTTCCCCTTCCCTGAGTTTTATCCCCAGTGAAGTTATGCTTAATTAATTAGAGTTTTATCCCCAATCCTAGAATCTCATTGCAGTAAAGTTTAGACATGTAAATCCCAGAGCTCCTAAGGAAAGCTGGCTGTATGGATTAGTTCCTGTTATATATTTAAATACACCCCTTGGAAGTCTGAAGCTGTATCAGTCAAGCCTGCCTTGATCGCACGCATATAACATTTTAAGCAGGGTACTGTTTATCCTTAAAAACCTGAAGCATCTCAATTTTCCTAGAAAAAAACTTGACCAAAGTGGATTTCCCTGGTATTTCTAGAGTCAAAATCAGCAGCACATTGGAAAGACAGAAGTAGTTTAGTTGGTCTTTTTAGAAATAATTTTTTTTAACCTTAAAAATAGAACTGTTCCAGTCACCTTTAGTGTAAAACACCACAAAGGTGTTTTATCTCAGCAAGGCCAGGAGACTCTGCCAAGGCCAGTGAGGTCTAGAGCTGTGCCTGCCTCTCTTCACCCTGTTTCACATCTGCTTTTTCCTCTGGCTGTCTCCTCTCACTCTTCCTCTTCAGGCCCCCCTTCTGCTTTCATCCCTGCTGACATACTGCCCCAGAGACCCAGCGCTGTGCTCAAGTCAGAGGAGTGTTGGTGTGCAAGGGCTTGACATTCTCAGCTCTCTTGCTGCAAGGCACAGAGGTTTGGCACCCAGTGCAGCAGCCGCCTGAGCCAGCCACAGAGCCTAACAATACAGAGGAATGTATTTCTGATCTCCTGGTGGGTGTCTGCACATATATCTGGGCTCCTTGGCAGGCTTGGACCACCTGGTCTGGAGGGAACCAGTGCTGCTGCACTGTCCCTGTAGCCGGGGCTTGGCTAGCGTTGGCACTGCTGATAAAAGTACAACCACCTCTGGTCATCACCAGTTCTTGCATAGCATGTTCTGGGGTATCAAGATTGCGGTGTCTCTAAAGATGTCCCCTGACAAGGAAAGTCCTTGTAGTCTCCCATGTGCATATGCCAGAGGGCTGGATGGAGCGTGGTAGAGATGGGGGCTATGGTGACGATACTCAGCCCAGGGGCACACCACACCACACCTTGCCCTCCAGGTCGCTGTCTGCCATGGACTTGGCCACTCTGTGCTGTGACAAGCTGGACTGCAGCCTCAGGCACAACAGATCACACAACAGCCCCTCGGGGGTGTGCATGAGGCTCCCAAGGAAAGGAGTAAGGCTTAGGAAGGTTGGTGCTGCTTCCAGTGCTTAGGAACGGTGATGCTCACCCTCCTGGTGGGCCGAGCGCTCCCCCACCTCTACACCCTCAAGTTGCTAGCACAGAAGAGGGTGAGGTGTGTGTCCTCACGTTGGGGCATGAGCCACGAAGTCAGCACTTCGGGGCCGAGTTCCCATCTGACGCCGACTTACTGCATGACCTAAGGCAAGTCACTTAGCTGCTTTCCTGCGTTTCCTGACTCTGCTAAACGCCGGGGATAATAAGTAACTTTGTGTGAGTGCTACGAAGCTTTGAAATCTCCAGATGAAAAGGTGCTGTATAATTGCAAAGCGTTTTTAATAACGCTAATCATTCGCTTCGCTCCGCATTGCTCGTCAGTCTCAGGCTGGAGTGCTGCGGCAGCCACCAGCATGCAGCCAGCGAGCATCAGGCTTTGCTGAAGTGGAGGATTTTCCTGAGTTCGTTTTCATTTTGACCTCATGCTGGTCCAAACAGGAATCTGAGCTCAGCCCAGGACCTGACAAAAAGCCACAAGCCCAGAACAGCGCTTGGCGCTTGCAGGCAGGAGCTTTCTGGAAAGCAGGGGTATTTGGGGGAAGGGATTTAAACAGCTGTGTTGACAACACAGACAAAAGGGATCTGATTCAAGCCGAGGGGGGCTACGTGAAAGGCAGCACGGAGCTGAAATTAAAGCAACAGTGAAGAGGAAGGAGAGGGAAGAAAGGAAGATCACTTGGGCTGAAATGCTCCGGGTTTGGATGCAGCCACAGCCACGTGTCCTAGGAAGTGCTGGGCTGGCATCAGCCTCCTCTGCATCCCAGAGAGGGCTTTATACTTTCAGATGTGCCCTGTCAGGGGTGCAGGGGCCTTCTGGGGCAGAGAGCTTGAGTGTGGACACTAATCCAGAGGATTACAAAGGCAGCGCTTTTGTGAAGCACTGCAGCTAGAAGCAGATGAGGTTATCTTCTTTAGCAGAGCTGATGTTTAACCATAGTGTTATTTTCATTTGACTCACTAACACGACAGTAGCCAGTGATGCTGGCAGCTCTCTGCAGCCCAATACCTCCTCTTCCAAACAGAGGAGACTCTGTTGCACTGCTGGCAACTCCTGTGGTTTTATCACAACTTTTATGCTTTGGGGAATATATCCTAAAATCCCAGCTCCTTGCAACGAGGGAATTGCAACTTTCATTTATAAACAAAGTATGTCCCTAGCCCTCAAGGTTGGGGATGAAAGATTTGAAAGCATGAAACTAGCGCAACCTAAATGCTCAAAAAGCTGGGAGGTGAATAAAGAGATCCTGAAGTTTGCGGGCTAGTAATAAAAAAAGTCAGGAAAAGAAATAGTTGGCAAACAACTTCTTGGGAAACGGGGCAGGGCTCGGGCTGACTCCTGGCTTTTTGGGGCTTGGGGTTGCCAGTATGCCTTTGAACTTTGCAGCCATTCATAAATCCTTACATAACAACAGCAGCCGCAACGCACCGGAGCTCCAGAAATGCTGACATGAGGAAAGTGGTGGGAAAAGATTATTTTAGCTGCCTATGACAATACTCACCTGGAAGCATGAATCTTTAAAGATGGAAGACATGGAGCCTCAATGACATATATCCCCTCAGAAAGGAGGATCTTTTTGCTCCAGGAACTCATTTTGCACTGTAGCAAACCTCTTGTAGGTAAAGAGGAATTCAAAGGCTCCAGCAGATAATAGAAGGGCATAGAATGCCCCATGGCAGGGGGATCAAGATGATCTTAAGGTCCTTTCTAACCCTAACTATTCTATCATTCTATGATTGAAAGAGGTTGAATCCCTTGAATCCCTTGAAAGAGTTGGAAGAGGTCTTGGTCCCTTGCATTTCAGGAAAATGATTCCTCTTCATTGCAGTGGGTGGCCTTTGTTGAAAGCTTCCAGAACCCAATACAAGCAGATTTGAGCTTCAGAAACCTCATAAGCACTGCTCTGTTTTATACTGGCTGCATCTTCAGGCATGTTTGCAAGATCACAAGCAATCAAGATACCACAGAGGTGCTAGTTACCGTGTGTCAGCTAACTCCTGGTGCACATACCTCCTGAGCTAACATTCACTTGCCTAGACCACCTGCATGGTGGTTTAATCAAACATCGTTTACTTCCCACTTTGCTTGGCTGACAAGAAGTAATTCATGAAAGTGAGTTCATACCATTCCTTGCCACGATGCGAACATGCCCTGAGTGCAGGGAGATAGAGCAGCTCATAGGAGGAATGTACCCAAACTGTGTTGCTGATGGGTTAAATTCATTTCACTTTCTCACACTGCTAGGCACTGCTTGCATCTGATGCTGTTTTAAACAGGTACTTAACTTACCTTGAAGTTCAAGTAGCCCTCGATGTAACCTCACTGCTGGTTTTGGGATCAGACCCCATGGAGGGGGTTTGGGAAGAAACATGCCAATGACTGAACAGCAGCAGCATCTGCCTTTACAGAAAGACAAGAGCAGAGGAGCAGGTAACTCACAGCCTAGGAACATGCAGTTGCAGGGACATCAGCTTGCTGGTGGGAAATACCCATGAACAAAATCCTGTCAATTCATTTCAGACCTCTTGGGTCCATCTCATACACAGCCTGGCATCAGTCACACAAGGCACTGCCAGGTTTCCATGTGTTCCTACAGCAGCTGAGCTTCCTTCTGTGCCTTGCACAGGAAGGGGACATCCAGTGGCAAATCCCTACCCTGTCTCACTAAAATACCCTTTGTCCCCCACCCTCACCTTCAACAAGGTTAATTGTTGGAGAAATAAAGGAGAAGGCTTCTGGGATCATTTACAGCATCCTGGCTGCCTTGCTGATCTCTTGGCAGACTAATACCTAGCATATCCTCCTAACTGAGTTAATCTTTCCCAATTGCAATCAGATAGAAGTAGGCACTGGGGTAGTCCAGCTGGAGTGGTGTTGATCCCCATTAGCATCAGGACAGACCTGAACTGTTCTTCCTATTGGTCTCAGCCTACTTTCTGTTTACTCAGCCAAATCTGCTGCGAGCACGCTTGGTTAAGGTCTGCCTTGTTCCCAAAGACCCTGCACTTCGTAGCAAGGGCACCTTGGGAAACACCAATACAAGCCCCTGTGTGTGCCTCAGTGCAGTGAGCTCGCCAGCACAGCTCATACCTACACAGAGAGCATTACAGGAAGTAGCAGCAACCAGGGTAAATAAGGAGGTTAGAAACTCAACTTGAGCACACACCAAAACAATACTACTTGTGATTGTAATGTTGGCGAAGTACGTCCGAGTGCCAGCTGCTCCTTGCTAAAGTCCACACGGGGCAGCAGAAGTCTTGCTTATGCAAGGGTTCAAGGCCAGATTGGACAGAGCCTTGGGTGACATGGTCTCTGTGAGGTGTCCCTGGCCATGGCAGTGGGGTTGGAACTGGGTGATCTTAAGGTCCTTTCCAACCCAAACCATTCTGTGATTCTCTGGTACTATGCACACACGCACGCTGCACAGCTCCTGGGAGCTAGGGCCTCTCCAAAGCAGTAACAGCACTGCTGTGAAACTGGTTATAACATCTCAGCGGTGATACAAACAGGCAAATTTCCCCTAGTTCCCCACTGCAGGTGTGCAAAACACGATGTGGCTACACCCCCTGAGCTCAAGGTGAGTGTTTGCTGCCAAGAACACGTTGCTATCTGCCAAAGATAAACTAGCTGCAATGCAAACACAGCCCAGCCAGAGAAGAAACCCACAAACAAAACAGGCTTCCTGTGTCCTTTAAAGACATCAAGATGGTGTTTAAGGAAGTGGGAACTTATATGCATGTCCTCAAACAAGGCTCAGGAATAAGGGGAGGACAGCTTATAAACAGGAACCTTCATTTCTAAGGCACTAGGAAGAAATCAGGCTGCAAAAGCTGCCTTCTGACCCAGGGTTGATACTTACTGTCTTACCTTGAGGAATATTGGCCAAGACTCTGCCTGGCAATTATTTAAACATTTAATAGGCTGGATTCGGCTTGTCCCACGCAGCTTTCTAGTTCACAAAGAGCTTTTGGACATGCCCACTCACTCAGATCTGACCCAGTTAATTAAGAGCTGACGTGTGCTCCTATTTCAGTTTAAATGCAGCTACTTCAGGTAGCTGAATGCTGCTCCTGACAAACAGCCCTTTAACCAGAATAATCTCAATGTGAACTGAGAGCGCTGACTGGCTTTAATCACCTTGGGTATCTGATTAGAAATCTCACCCTGCAGTAGGCTGATGCAATTGTGTGGAGATGTGCCCTAAGAAAACCATTTTCCCAGTGTGGAAGACAGATCCCAGTGGCCCCATCCCTCCCCTGCCTGCTCCCAAGCCCCCAAAACACCCATTGGGGCCCTCCTGAGCCTCATGTTGGCAGTAAAAGGAGAGAGCTAGGAAGGGAGAGATGGAAGCTACCTCTGCTTCTTTCACCTCAGCATCTGGGAGTCATGTTTCCATGGTGCTGTGAATATATTAGGTTAGTACAAGACTGTGTGTTTCATAAAGATTAGGGCAGATTGCCAGCACAGTAACACACCGTAGCTCTGCTGAAGGCAAGCAAAGAGGAGGTGTGATATGCTAGGGGAGGTGGATGGGATTCCTGGCCACCAGGTTGGTAAGGCCAGCTCAGGCCCTGCAATGAGAAGGCTGATTCTTACGGATATTTCTTTTGTGCAAGATCTGTTTTACTGCTGCAGTGTTTTACCCAGTTCCACTAAGATGTTACAGAGAGAATCCCTAGTCCTTGTCCAGTCCCCCTCTTCTCCATAACAGGGTGAACTTCTGTTCCACAAATCCATACTGCATACTCCCATGGCTTCAAGCATTGCATCAGGCAAGCCAAACATGCAGGAAGTGCTCAACGTATTGACACAGATAAGCAGAGATTGGCAGAGAACAGTAAGCAAAGGCAAACCTGTTCTCTGGGGCTGCCCTCGCTGCCACCTGCACAAACACAACAGAGTCCTGGGCTGTATCAGTGATGCAGAGCAGGCGGAGGGAGGCTGCTTCATGCCACGCTGGTGACTGCTGTGTGCAGCAAGCTGCCCATCAGCCTGGCCCTTCTTGCATCAGGGCAGAGTATCCATGGCTGAGCCCACAGTGGCCTCATCCAGAGCAGGCAGCACTGATCCCAGCTCCCTGCACAGCCCTGCTCCCTAAGGAGGGCTGTTTTCAGACAGTCTTGATCCGGTCTGCGATATGGGTCAGGCAGGATGCTGGGCTACAGCCTGGCCGCCCAAGTGACGCTGGTCACAGCCTTGTATCTAAAGGCCAAGCTGATATTTGGATGCAGGATGGTGTTCATTTGTGAAGTCTTTCACACCTGAGTTCTCGTTTCCACCAAGAAAATTCAGTGTGACAAAATCTGGACTGGAAATTCATTGTGCTTTTAACACCACAGTTTGGATTTACTTTTTGTTACAGATATGTGATGCCAAGTTAATGCTTACAAAATTGATCTGCCTGATTTCTAGAGAGATTCACAGCTGTGAGGAGATGGTATAGAAACCGCATGTACAAAAGGTTTCAGTACATCCAAGACAGAAGAACTGAAACCATTTGTGGATAAAATACATTACATGTGTGCTTCAGCTGCAAAATTGCTACTTAAAAGACAATTAAAGCACTGTTTTAGTGAACTGCAGAGTCAGAAAACCAGAGTGCCAACCTTTTTGCCCATGATCCATTACCCTGCCCATCCAGTGGGGCAGACAGACCCATTTCCCTCCCTTAGCACTTGGTGGGAGGCATAGCTCATGCTTTGATGGTGCCCCATGCCTTGCCTTGCCTTGCCGTGCCTTGCACTGGGCTGGACATTGCCTTGTCTTAGTTCTCCTCCTGGTGTTTTCCGCTGAGGGAGTTCATCAAAGCTGGTGGTGGAGTTTCCCCTTGGCTTTTGTCCTCATTGCATTCTTTAAATATTTAGTATAAGCATGTCTTTACGTCACCCTGACTGAGGCTGAGTATTTCCTCCCAGGAGCTCCGGTTGCTGATGATGGAGGTGAGCCAGGAAGAAAGCCAGAGAGTGGGAAAGGTCCTTGTGGAACCGGGGAGGACAGTCTGCTAAAAAGAGATAAAATCAGCAAAGGCAGAGGGAGAGCACAAGGGAAACAAGGTAAATGGGCAGACAGGGGCACTTAGGTTGAGATGAGGTGAAGAAGGTGCTTGGCTGGGGATGAGTTTATATGGTGCGTTCAGAGGGATGAGAAGACAATGTGGATGGAGATAGAAAAAAGGCAGCTCACCTCCTCCCCCCTGTTTCCAAGGACAGACAGCTTGGCCAGTTCATTTAGAAATGAAAAGGGAAGAGAGGGCATATCTAGAGAGACAGGAGTGGGTAACAGCCATTAATAACAATTACAGAGTGAACCGCTGAGATGTGGTCAGCACCAGCACCAGGCAATGGCAATCGCTTGCAGTCTGTACAGGAGGAGCTACCTGATGAGAATCACAACTTCTACAAGTTACATTTAAAAGCAAACGTTCTGTCTTCCTCCCTCTTTTTTACCCTCCATCTTTCATTAATTTTGGTTTTTAATAGGTCCCCTGGGGTGCTGGAAGCATGTTGCTGCTGGGACGACTGCCCACCAATGGGCAGTTCTCTTTATTAATTATAATTCTAATTCTATATTCTAATAATTATAATTCTCTTTATTAAAATCTTTCTCTTTAAGAAACACAAATTGAAACACTTTGCAATCAGTTACACAGATCAGTTAATATTGGTGACAGTTCCTACATCATTAAACAAGTACTAACACATTCCAACTGTTTACAAGCCAAAATTTAAATTAACAAGATTATATAAGCTCAATAAATAGTACATCTGGTCCAGTTCAAGTATAATTCGACAAATCACAGCCTTAATCCTTAGAGAATAGAAAAACCCTGAATGCAACCAGCCCAACACTAATTTAGTGTTAAAGCCAATATAAAACTTTGTCTAATCTTATGGGGCAAATGTTTAATTCTTTCATTTTTTACTTCAAAGAAAGTAAGTTGCAGATTGACATTAAAGACTCTTTGAGATCAATACAGGTTTCACAAAGATGAAAAACATAGTACCTATTAAAAAAGTGCAATCTTTGGTTGAGATGTGTTGAAATGGTTAGTGTATATTAAGGAAGCTCCTTGTTAAATATCAATATCTGTTTGGCTAGACCTGAGCCTGCTTTGTGCTATATATATATATATGTATTAATAAACAGCGTGGATTATAGTGATGATAAATTATGCCAACTAGAAAAAAAAAGTCAATATTTTAAATATAATAAACCAAAAGAAACAACACATTTTTACATAAGCTGAGAAAGGTAACTGCTGCCTACAGCAGCCTTCCTCAGCAGAACAGGTAGTAGAGAGAAGTTGAGGAGTGGAGTGCCTGTCAGCATTGTATGATGGGCCTGTTGGAGACGGAGGGAGGTTACTCTGAGTCCTCAAAGTGCTTCAGACTGAAAACCAGAGGGATCATTAGGAGCTGGTTGAGACTTGGTATTGCTTTTAACTGCTTTTAAAGGTTGAGTTTTAGGGGGAGAAAGGACCTTTTCAGAAAGGAAATTGCCTGTTTGGCCATACCCAGGATTTTGCAGATTGCTGTTGTGTCAGGACAGAGCCCAAAGAATGGAGTGTCCAAACCACCTCTACCAACATCTGGGTCTGATCATGTCCATGGGGCAGGGCACTGCACCTGCATCACTCACCTGAGTCATCTACCCCCAGAAGAGGAAACTATATAGGGCAGAGATGCCATCTGGAGCCTCCTCCTTCCTCAGTGGCAAGCAAGGGCCTGTACCCATGACCCAAACAAGGTATCTGGAGCCAGGACAGCTCCTGCTTCAGCTTTTGGAGCCCTGGATGAAGACCAAAACTTAAGCAATTGGAGACTGAGGGATACCAAAGTCCACTCTCTCGGAAGGGATTTTGTGTGCCTAATGCAACTGGCCAGGCAAAAAAAAACCCCAAGGAGGTTAAATATGCAAGCTGTGAATAATGGGAGCGAACCCTGTTCAGAACCAGAAGAGGGGGAAAGGAGTTTGAATCATCTCCTGCACATCCAAAAATAAGCCCCTGGGTAAACACTCATGTTAATTATTCTGCTGCTGCCAGTCAAGATCTCATGGTTACCTACTGCTTTCCCTGCCTGCCTGTATCCACCTGTTGTCTGTTTTCAGAAAGTCTGATTTAAAGCTCACTGGCCTGGGAAAGTCTTTATTGTGGATTTGTGCCGTGCCTATAATAAAGGCAGTGGACCTGTAGCTTCTCCTGCAATACAAATAAAGAATAATGACAGTGATACTTTTCTCATTTGAGGTTACCTGGGGATAAAGTTGCTGGAGGCATATGACTTTGATATACAGTCAGCTATGTCTCACATCCAATTAAGCTTAACCACATGGCCTAACAAGCTCCCATTAGGCCGGTGAGAGCCCCAGCTTGATAGCAGGGTTAGCTTCAAAGATGTGATGCTTGCATTTGTAGTGATTTCCTCCCCTTGTGCTCAGTTTGTGCTGAAGGGCATGAAGGGAACTTCACATTCAGGTGATACATGACCAGCTTGAGAGCTGTGCTTTAGAGGACAGTTGCACAATCTTTACTGCCATTTTCGTAATCTTACAGCTTGCAATACAAGCTCCTGCCCTAACAGCCCTGTGCTCAAATTTCACTGCAATGTGAAAAACAAACAGTCAAGGAAAACCCAACCCATGAAGTCAGAAATACCTGGTTTGCAATATTACTATTTTTTCTTCCCCATGGAGAAACACACACAAAAAAAAAGGCTGTTTTAAATGACAGATGGACCCAAGTCTTGACATACTTCAAGTCTGGACAAAGGAGGATTTAGGCTGTAATGTTTTTAATTTCCCCTTGTCTTTTGGATAGGCCATATCTGAATCTGGGATGCAAAGAATCCCTGAACTTGCAAGAAGCAGGAATTCCAAATATGAAATCTGAACCCACCTCTGGTAAAAAGGAGTGGAAGGCACAGGCCATGAAATGGAACAGGGCTTCAGGCAACACCACCAGGCACCTCTGAGACACACTACGGGGTACTTCAGAGAACGAGCATGGCTGCTGGCACAAGACATAATGGAAGGAACACTTTGGTGGAAGCAGTTTTGGCACTTTAGCCACTCTGCAGTATTTTGCAACATCTATGTCATTATTAGGGATGGCTTCCCCTTCTGGGAAACTAGTTCCTCTGCACAACATCTACACAGGACATCCAGCACCAGCAGTTTTTACGGAACATACTGTGATAGATATTAGGGTCAGGCAAAGAGTGGAAATACGTCTGCAGATCCCCATCTGTCTAGATTGTGTGGGGCACTTTATAAAAGCATAACTCCGGGATCAATTCTGGCAGTGGTTTGCATACGTATTCACTTTACTACACAAAGCCCTATTGAAATGAACCAGAAACTTGTACAGTGTATTTCAAAGGGACTCTGCAAAATACTAAGCAACAACTGTGCAGAAACAATAGCTTATAATAATGCCAGAGCTGCTGGTGCATCCTGTGTTCTCAGTGCAGCGCTCTGTGAGCCATCAGTTGTTGTATTCACCTTAAAAAATTCAGGGAAATAAAGTACAAAAACAATACTAAAAATCTGGCATCTCTCCATGAAAACCAGGAAAATTCAGCATTGCCAAGCTGAGGAAAAGCAAGCTTGAAAGAAAACAAAAAGACCCCAAAAGCAAGGATCTTGAGTAAAATGTCTAAAAGAGACATGGTCCGAACATTTAAAAAGCCTCTCGTGAGAGTTTCAAGTCTGTAAGACTCAAAGTTGGCACCCTTTAGAGTTATGAAAAAGAAGCGTTTCAAACACAGCGGTACCCGGAGAACATCTTGATCACACCATGGACAATGCTGAAGAGCAGAGCAGGTCAGCTGTCAGCACATTCAAATTGCTCTCGCCGTGCTGGGCTCAGGCTATGAGGTCCCTGGGACAGACTGTGGCTCCCTTGGTATTCGCACAACACAGTGCTTAACAACACAAACATTTCATCAATTCACCAAGCTCTAAGACACATGGAGGTGGATGCTGATGGAGTTTATGCTATGCCATCTACTGACTAGTATTAGCACAATGGCTTTAGATGTCCTATGCAAATCCTACTTCTCACCGGGGCAATGAGTAAAATGGCTGAAGATATTTTAAGCAACATTAAAGCCTATTTATAGTCACATCTCCTTTCCTTCCAGCGTCCACTGGAGGATGCTGAGTGCTTCTAAATACTCTGCCTGACCTGATGTGTCACATCAGAATTAAAACTTCAAGAATCCCTGAGAATTCTGATTTAATCTAGGAAACCACTCCCAGCACGCAGAGTGTGAGAAAGAATTGCTCCACTTCTTACAGATATGCCAGCATTGCTTCACCGTGGGAAACAGTTTCAGGCATTTTGGTTTTTAATGGCACTCTGGGCATAGATGCATGTTCCATGCTCTTTATTTCCCCTCCTCTGTACAGTGCAAATTGACAGTTATATCATAGAAATAAAAAAAATAAAGTATCAGCATTCACTCATTTATGGCTCTTCCAGTTCATCCACATCACAGTTTTTTCTTTGCAAAGTGAGGAACAATGCCAGTGTCATCCTGAGGCAGAGGGCTGCCTTCTTCCTTCATTTTCAGGCTCTCTTCTGCAAGCTGGGAGAGATACTTCTGCAATCACATCAAAAACAAAGCATCGTTACCAAAACTGAAAACACTCAACACGTTGAATGCGTCTCACATTCTCCCAGCATCTCAAAAGGGAAGAAAGCACACAGAAGCCTCATTTTTGGTGAAAATTCAAGCCAGAAAATATACCTGTGTCAGGCAAACTACCTGAATACATGGAGAGTCTGAGAAGTTCAGTGATTTACTCTGTGCCACGAAGGGAACTGGTGACAAAACAAGGAGCACCATGACTCCCCCTCAGTCTGTGTAACTAGACCTCATCTTTTCTCCTTATAAACTCTCTACTCCCGTGTGTTACAGGGCAGGAACTAACTCCACTGAATCAACTGAATTATGCTAGTATAAGACCAGTGTGTCAGAAAACAGATGCAGTTCCTGAATCATAGTTTAAAACACATATATTACATTTTCAGAATGTCCAGTTCAGAGACATACCTTTTGCTCCAGAACATTTCTTTTAAGGGAATAATCAAACTCAGTAATAATCAACACAATTTAGCAGCACACACAGAGTATTTACATTTATTGTGTTTGTCAGATAAAGCCTTTCAGAGCGTTAAGTACTCAGTGTGATTTAAAAACACAGACATGGCCAGTGAGGCTTTCAGCCTTTTGGCAGCGCTTTCAGTTGGCAGAGCTGCACACAAAATGGGCGATAAACTGGTGTGGGTCTGAAAATGGTGCTCAAAATATTTATTCAAGGTCAACAAACCTAGAATTGGATGGAAAGAAGCTTCTTCAGCATCAGCTAGTATAGAGACTCACATGGGAAATTCCCACATAATGGAGAGATGTTCTTATCAATGACTTATACCACATGCAAGAATAACTGATGTGCACACTATTAGGATCATTAATCTCTCTTTTCTAGCTGATTATTCATTCTGATTTGTTTTGAAAAGGCCATCTCACATCACTGCAAAAATCTATCTACTTGCAGGATTCCCCCAGAGTACAGTTTGCTCTTTGGCATCCATAGGGAAGAGATGAGATGAGAAATGGATGTAGAAAAACTAAGGGCTGTGTTAGGACTGCCAGGTTGTCTCATGTAAATACAAGGATGTAAAAGGTACACCTGAAAAGGACTCAGTAGTGCTAATGAATGGGCATACCTTTGACAAAATGATGACTGAATATAGAGTATAAAGAATATACTCTGAATATAGAGATTTGGCTGTGGAAATTACACAAGTCTCACACGTCTTTATCCCCAGGTACAAAACTCCGTGTGGCAGAAAGCCAGAGTAAATGCTACAGTAGTATACAGAGATACAGGGTCCATGGAGGCTGGGAAAAGTGATCTGTACACCATGAACTGTAATAAATCACTAATGCTTGTCATTGGATCAGATAAGCCATGCATTTTTGGTTTTTAATGATTACCCATCAAAATAAGACTGAGGTTTATCCACCACCTTTAGTTGACCTTTATCATGAGTACCACAAACACCAGTCTTGAAGTTCACAGACCAGACATTCAGATTCATTTACAGAAAAATGACAATCAAGGAAAGCTATTTTTTCATTTAAATACAAGTTTTGATGAATAGTGCATAAAGCCAGTGGAAAACCCAATAAAGCGCTGCACTGAGTTGCCAAGGTAGCTTACACCAGATGAATCTGACTGCTTTTTGTGGTCGTGGTGGGAGAGATGGCCAAATGATGGATTTTTTGGACATGGAGAATGCAGTGGATCTGTAAATACAAACACCACCTGGGGAACTCATCTGTTAAGCTGAAGAGAAGGGAAAATTAAAGAAGTCTGCAAGGCTGACAAAGAAACAGTTGCGTTTTTTTCAGTGGCTGCTGAAAGGGGCACCAGACCCAGATGAAGTTGACTGTTTGACTTCAAAGACAAAATCACCACCATCTAAGCAAGGCTTTTGGAAGAAAACTGGTAAAAGAACTGTTTGGTTTTGCATTCAAACCCAAACATTGAACATATATTTTGGATGTGGCTCCAAGAGGACCACATGAAAAGAGCAAATGATGACAAATAGCAAATCAACTCTAAAAGACTCCTGGCCATGACAGTGTTTGGGACAATGTCACTCTCACTGGACATTGGTATTTGTCATGTAGGCAAGACGACAGAGTCTGCAGCAGCAGTGCCATAGCTTCACATATAGCAAGAGTCCACAGTTCTTGTGTTGGTGGATACACTCATTAAATCATCATAGAAGACGGATATTTCTTGCAGAGTGCATAAATAAGCATTATTACAAATAAAAAGAGTTCTAGTAATACAGAACAATTACTTAAAATTTGCTGAGTTGCCACCTGAGTGGGCAAAAGCTGGACAAGACACTTCCTTCATTTAGTAAGGCAAGAGGGAGGGTTCAACAGAACAGTCTGCTTTCATTGCCATATTTGACAGATTTAATTTTAACAGCTTTTGTGGTCTTTTTTCTTCTACCTCAAGTCAGTGTTATAGATCTATCACAGCACTTATGGGGAATGTCGTAATGGGGAGAAAAAGAGGGTTTTTTTCACACTGATTCAGTTTTAGTTAGACCTTTTTTCCTATGACTTTAACAAAATCCCTCTTCTTCCCATGGGACCAGTTGTCAGGGGCAGCAGCTGGGGCTGCAATCTTTGCATCAGCAGAAGTTTCTTTGGAACAGACTTGCATGGGATATGCAGCCTGTGCTGAGCAGTGCCACCTCTGGTGGATCCCTCTGGATTTTAACGTGTGAAGCCAAAAAGGCATGCAAACTGGGCACCTGTTTTTCAAGCTTACACTTGGAGGAGTCATTATGAGCAAGCACAGCAGCTCTGCAGGCACAGTCTTTGAAAGCCTTTGTGTGATCACAGTTACGTACCTTCAGGAAAGCCAGGAAGAAAATTGTCCCAGAGAAATTATTTGACTCCGAGTGTCACTGGAAAAGCCAGTGCCTACCAGCTAGTGAGGAACATAGCTATTCCTTAACGAGAAGCAGGGTTCCAGCATTTACTATGGTCAGATGGAAGGATCAGAGAAAGAAGGAGAGCTTTGCTTTTCTCTTCCATGGCTTTTGCTAAGACTATGCAATGCCAGCAAAAGTGTCTTCTGCAGTGTACACACCCTGCACTCCGGGATATGAGAGGCAAGGCTACCTCCTCTGAGGAGACCTCAGCACAGGGCAGTTAATGCTCATGCTATCATGACTGATATTATCAGCTGAAAAGTGATAAAGGTGGGGTCTCCTGATTGAACTGCAAGCACCCATGATCTCTGTGTGCTCTTATCAAGTGCTGATATGCTTTCAGTGTATTCTTATGGAATCCACACAAGTAATGACATGCTTCTGCATATCCTTATAGAAATTATTCAGCAGTAGTGTTCTGCGTGCTGTTGTGTAGCAGAGGGAGGTGATTTCAGTGGGTCACAGGAAATGCTTGGGAGAGCCTGTGCGTCACAAAGTTCTGCGTGCTGAAACATGCTGCACAAATCCCTGCTGATGCAAAAATAAGCCTGGCAACATTATTCAGCAAGTGGCATGTTTAATGCTCCTGAAATTAAGAAATAAGAAAGGCTGCTGGTGGGCTCACTCCCAGTGATAGAAACGTCTGGGACCATCAAGAGCAGAGAATTAAAGATCTGAGTTGCATGCTGTGCTAGTGACAAGGTGAGAAGACCAAATTATCACCTGGCCCCATTTTATTTATGATCCAGAAGTTGATTTCAAGGATATGAGAGTGAGAAATTAGTGCACTAACATTGGAACTACTGAAAAGTTTGGCTTATCTGAATTCCACTTCATCTGAATTCTACCCACAGAATAAAAAGCAATTTTTTGTAGCATCACCTATCTTATGCACAATCCATAAGTGTATTTTTACCTGAAGATTTTTGTAGTGAACAGTACTTCTGCAGTGACTCGTCTTTGCTGTCTCTTCATTTGTGTAGAAGAGTCCACAGAGCTTGCAGTAAAACCCAGTTCTAGGCACCACAAATTCCACACCTATTGAGAAATTCTGAATTACATTAAAATGTCAGTTGAAACCCTTCCCCTCCACGATAAACTTGCTTTCAAAGAAAAAAGTCACTGTTTAGTTAAATGACATAGGTATGAAGGCTGAATCTTGGATTCACTTCTCTGATTTCCCTAGTTTCGCAATACTGAGCTGCAGTTTAACTGTGCATTGCAAATACACCTTCCACGTCTCTCTTACATATTACAAATATTTAAAAATGTACCTTCTCAAGAACAATAGTGACTAGAAACTTCACTGTGTAACCTCAGGGGCTAGAATAGCGATAGTACTTAGAAGTAAATTCACGCTTAAGTTACACAGATTGCTCTTTAGGATGTTGTTGTGGTTTAACACTTCTTATGGGTGTTTTACTCATGATCAGTGCTTACGCAGTAAAACTAATACTTTTGCTTATACTGAAAGTGTAAGCAGTAGTTTTATAACAAAGACTTTTAAATTACTAAGTATTTTTCATATGGAATTCATCTATAGTCCAAGGGAACTTATTTCATTTCATCAGCAACATTAACAGCTATCATCTGCCATTCATCTGGAATGAAATTAGCAATGATCTATAATCAAAAGCCTGTTTCTTTCAACAGCTATCCCTCTGTCATAAACCCTGTTCCTTCACTTTCCTCACATCTGTTCTGCAAAACAACTATAGCAAGTAGCCTTAAAGTGACATCTTGTTGAAGCTGTAGGTATTGCAGTGGGCAGCACTGCAGGCTGAGGGTGGCCTGGGCGTCCAAACGTACCCAGTGGAATGCTGAGTTCGGTGAAGACATCCTCTTGTTCCCAGCCTGGTGGAGGGTGCCTTCTTTTAGACTCTACCTCCGGGTATTCCAGAGATCTCATTTCCAGGTACCTAGAATTTGCTTAACAAATGAATAAACGTATTGAATGAAAACAGTTTATTAGTTTAAAGAGACATTTGCAAACTTCTTGGAAACGCTGGGTGGATCTATAAATGCAGTAAAATCTGGAAAAAAATGCTTTTCCTTACAAATCAGAGGCTTGCTCAGTGCAACTCCAACAGCTGTACTACACTGGGCAGCCAGCCCTCTTTCTCCTAGCAAACCATTCTTCTATTTCTAGTTTCACATTTGTTATGTTCTTTCTTTTCATATTTTAATCTCTACACAGATCTATAACATTATACTGGCCCAAGCATGATCTGACCACAGCTCCATGACCACATATGGTACAAGTAATGGAGCTGCGCTAACATGGAGAGAGGAGGGCCACCAGGATCGGCTGATAACTAATTCCCAAACTGCCTAAGGAGCTGTGTGGGCAGAGCAAACCTTCCTTTTGTAGGAACCCTGCAGCATCATTATCATCTGCTCTCTTGAGCCACTCTTCTCCCATTCTCTCCAAGGGGTAGTTTCTGCTTTTTGGCTCTTGGCCACTTGGGATGGGCTGGTTGGTCCCTGCTTACTGACATTAACAGACATAGGCAGGAGATTCAAGTTGTGGAAAACAGTGGTTTGCTTTGCTGAAGTAAATAAAGCCAGTCAAAAGAACAGGTATTCTCCCTTACCAAGATGTGAATTGCTTTTATTTAAAAAAAAAAAAAGAGGAATTTGTTATCACAGAACAACAGGATTACAGATAAACTGGTTTGATTCTTATTTTCAGTTCTTACATCAAAGAACTGGTTCTCTTACCCTGACAAAATTTCTATTGCATTGCAAAGTTCACCTAGATAAGGGATATATTTTCTCATAAAACAAATACATTTTTGCCCAAACCAAATCCTTCCTGCCTTTCAAGTCTGTAGTTCAAAGATCTGCAATTTCTGGCTATGAGAATGAATTTTTCTTCATTGTTTTAAATACATCTATTACATGATTTAAAAGAAAATAATCCAAACTCCTGACTGGTTGGCTTTCGAGTTAACTTTAAACCCATTCCAGGTTCCCAAATCTGTAGCAGAAATCCTGGGAAAACCTGCAAGCTTCAGCTAGCTCTTCTTCAGACACTGAGGGCCTCTGTGGCAACTTAAGTCCCACTGAAGTTGATTTCTGGGCTTCTAAACTGGCAGCTACATTTGCAGAGAGCCTAAAGCCTTGCACTGCAGATCCCAGATATCCAGTCCATGACAGAAACCTGGGAAACACAAGCTGCCCTGGAGTTTTCAGGCTCGCTGCTGGCAAGCTGGAAGGTGAGATCCTGAAAACACGGAAGTAACTATGCTCTTGGGATACCCAGCTCTTTCATCAGCTGGCTGCCCAGGGGAGCCAACCTTGCCATCCCCAGCCCCAGGGGGTTTGCACAGCAGTGTTATCTCCAAATATACAAAGCCTGGTGTGTTCAGGACAAACAGGTAAGTATTGAAAACTGAGGACGTTTCAAATCTGTCCTGAGGGAAGAAGTTAGTTCAAAATCAGACATTCACATTAAATGTTGCAGCATTTTCCCCTCAGAAATCTTCCAGCAGCTTCTCTTCATAACCCCTTCTCCATCACACGGGCTCTGGTAGCAACAAGAGCACTCCTGGCCAACATGGTCTAGGCTGTTTTCCACTTCACCTCATTATACACAGCCCATTCTCCCAAGTTTCATTTGCAAGTGTGATGAGGAACTGAACTCACTTTCAGACATTCAAGATCCTTTTTTTTCCTGACAGCTAACATATTAATAGGCAGCTATGATTACATTTATTGGCATAATCTCACAGCATGTCCTATCAGTTACATTAAAGGCAGCATGTGGTAGATAACAAATGATCAGGCAATTCCTACCAAAAGGCATGTATTTGCGTGAACAGTGACTAAGAAGTAACAATCTACGGATGATTTCCATGTTAGTAATGCTTCAGTACAGTGTGTAAGAATACCCACCTTGTCCAGGAGCCAGCCAGACATTACAGATACTTTTCTGTTGACCTTCAGAGACTGTCACTCATTTCATTGACAATTCAAAGTAAATTTAGCAGGGTCCAGATAAACTCATGTGAACCTTGACATGACAATTATAGCAGCTTATGCCTTTCAGAAAGCTTGCAAGCTGCTTATCATATTTCCTTTACACTATTCAGCTAAAAGGCTCTAATGGTTTAGCTTGGTGAAAGGCACGGGGGTTCTTTTACTGAGCTGCTCCAAGGACAATCTTGATACTATTAGCAACATTTATTCTTGTTAGCAATAAATTTCAGTCTACTGTCAGAGAAAACATGCAAGGCTCTCTGCGGGCTAAAGAGAAAGAAATAGTATTTACCCTTGGCCTCTGGACACTCTTGGCTTCCGTGCCTTGTTTCTTCGCTAGTGTTTTTAACAAGCATTTCCATAACTTCTCTGCTCTCAGCTCCTTGTGATCCCATCTGTTTGTAATCATCTATAAATGTATCAGGGAGCTGGAGAGTCTCTTCTTTCAGATGAACAGAAGGTATATGGTGATCTTCGGGCTCTAAACGAGTGTCAGAGCTCTTATCAATTTTTCCTTCCTTCGGCTGGGGATCAGACTCCTTAGCAGATTGGTCTTCCTGCAATTCCTCTGGCTTCTGCTCAGGGTCCAGATTTAGGCTTGATGCTTCTGTTACAGCATCATCATTCTCATCATCCTCATCATCATCCTGGCAGCCGCTAGAAGCCACACTGCCCTTTGCCGATCTAAAGTTTGCTTCTAAAGCTTTATGGGCGAATTTGTCTTCACTCCTGGTTAGGTGGCTGTGATCATTTTTCAGTTCTAGCATGGTTGACATACAGGGACACATCTCTGAAGCAGTTTTATTTTTCTCATCAACCGGCACTATTTCTTCAAGCTCAGTTATATCAGGCTCCATAATTAAATCATCTTCTCCCACTTCATCCACTGTCACTAATTCCTCCATGTTAGTAGGATACCAGGTCTCACCTTCTATCTCACTTTCACTCTCCCAGTCTCGGTCCTGTCACAAAGAGATCAGTGATTATAGGTATCATCACTATCAAACTGTGAACATCAGTAGCCAGGAAGAACTTGGATCTGGCCATGCCTAACCCCTCTTGTATTTTAGTTTCAAAGACCGATATGTCTTGGTGTTGTGGTTTTAAGCCTTGTGCACAAGGACAAGCAATCTCTTAAATTATCACATAAACCTCACTTTGTGGAGATTCTGTAGCTGCCTTGGGGATTACAGCCTCTCCAGCCTCCTGCTTCTCACTTTTCTGTAAGCAGCAGAACAAGGTGCAACCTGTTCTACTTTATTATGCAACTGATACTACTGTGTGATCCCCAAGGTGATGAACTACCACTTCCACTCCCTCCATCCGAGGGTGGCAAGCACAATGAGAATATACTGAACCCCAATCTAGACACTGTGGCTTTCACTTTTTCCTTTAAATTCCTGTTGTGACTCAGGAAACATGGCTACCTTCTGCAGTCATTTCCTTCCACCAGCAAGAGCCCTCTGCCAGGGACTGTGATCGTAGAAATTGGCCTAGACCTTAAGAAAACGCAGTTTTACAGTTACACTCCAAAGTACATAATCTGAAATACCTCATACATGCAGTTACAGGACTCAGACACTGCTATTTGGCCTCAGAAGTATTAGAATTAGATGTTAAATGTTACTTTTAAGACACATTCGTAGCTTAGATTTCAACTCCCGGACTCATTGTGCACACATAACCTATTAATAATCTGTATTCTCCTCCTATTTGGTCATTCCCACACTTCCCCTCCTAGAATCCTAAAACAGCATGAAAACTCCAGGAGTTGACACTGTTCTTGCCAGGAGATCAGTTTTCTACAGCAAGAGATATCAATAGCTTCCATATCTGACTATCAACCCATGACCCTACAGATATGAAGCTGGAGGAATTCCAAGGACATTGCTGTCCCTGACTGCGATGCTGCAGCAGGGGTGCTGTAAAGACATTTTTAATTAAAACCAGAAACAATCAGAAGAGGCTACTCTCTATAGTTCATCTAAGGCCAAAGTTGTCACCATTCGTCCCCTCCTTCTCCACTAACTGACCACATCTCCTATTCTGGGGCATGTGTCACAAAGTTCCACACTTCACTTGGGCATACGTTAGCTACAGTTGCCAGTGCCAAGGGCTATGCATGTGAAGCAATGTACATGGGCAAAGAGCAACTAAAAAAAGAGTTCTGGAGACTTCAGGAAAAGCTATCCCCTAAAGCAGAGGTCAAGATAAGGCAAGTTAATTTAGACAACCCCCTTCTACAACCCTTTTACATGCCTTTCATGGAGGTTTAATATTTCAGTGGGGAGAATGTGCTATCAAACCTGGGTTTTCACTCATTTTGTCGTGGAAGCTGCACCAACAACGTGTCACCAACCTTCTCTTGTCTTGTGTTTTCCAGGATTTCCCCAGATTCTTTTCCTTGTTTACTAGCTGAAGGTGAGCTCTTCTCTGGAACTTGCTCCTCTTTTCCAAGCTAAAATAAATACAACATATACACGTATAGCAACACGCAGTGGTGCTCTAGTATGTTTCTATTCTGGGTTTAGGGAAGCAAAGTCACTCACAAGGTCACATTCTTTATTTCTAAAGTTTACGCAAGTCAACTGAGTTGTGGGAAAAGACCCAGCAATTGGATTCCATTTGCAAAGCTGCACAGAATGAGAATTAAGAAAAAGACATTTAAACAAAATTAGATGTAATTTATATCATAGAATTGGCTGGAGGACAGGTGGGGGAGAATGTGAATTAGTTAAAATCTCCAGCCTCCGCTCCTCTGTTCTCTACCCACATCTGTTATGTTGGCTCAGACCTGGTAAGGAGAGCAGCAGCACTAAAACCCTGCAGAAGATCTCAACTGTTTTGTCTGTTGAGGTAAGATCAGTTGAGAATGCAACTGCTCGCACTATTCATGCTTTGGAAGAACAAAACCACAGAACTACCTGGCATTTGGTAAAAGAGAGGTGAAACTGAAGTGTGACTTCAAAACATTCAAACATATTTCCTCCTTTTAAAACAGATTATTAGCAGCAGTCCCTGGAGAAGTATGCCTTTAGCAAAGCCATTTTTAACTTGAAAAACATGCAGAGGAGTGTGCAGCAGTGGTGATTTAGGATGCTGTCTGACATTTCTCCATGACATCTCCCCCCAAGAAACCATCCATCACAGTGAAATACCAGCCAAAGGAGAAAGATGACAAAAGGTGGTACAGACACACATATCTATGGCATGAGGTAGTGCTGCTGCCTGCTACAGAGACCAGCTGAGTTACAAGACTAGAGATTTCCACCAACCTGGCGCCCACACGAGCAGAGCAAACACAAGGTCAATTAAAACCAACCAAAGATGGCCCTGGCAGCACAAAGCCACAGGCTAGAGATGGACCCCTGGTCAGCAAAGCAGCTCTGCAGTCTCCTGTGCCAGCATCCCCGGGGGTGGATAGCAGCAGTCTATCACCAGGGGGGCCGGGGGAGGAAAGGTGGCCAAGAGCCAGTAACAAGATCCCCATGGGTAGAGATATGAGCATGGGCTCTACTGGGAATGAGCGAATGAGGCATCTTGATCTGTTCTCACATGTTTTCCCCAGTGGAGAATCAAGCCCACAAACACTGCTGCTTTACCAACTGGAATTATTTCTCCTGAGATCCCATAATTTTACAGGTGAGTTGGCTCGGTGGTTCTGCCATGGGAAAAGATTCCTGCCAGCTCACTGAAGGGAGCCACAGCCAAGGGTAGGGACATATGATCAACAGAAACTAATTGTTCTGTTGTGTTGACCAAAACTAAAATGTTCCTCATTAGAAGTTCATTCCCCATTTTAGCAGTATATCCACCGGTTCCCTGTAATGTCCTGGGAATTACTGTCCTGCAAGTATTGTGCATCCCTGTAAAATACCGCTTAATTCCCAGATAACTCAACCCACATCACAAGCAGTGGAAGGAGGTGATGGATGCAGAGACAGCAGCTATGGGGTACTCTGCACGACTTCAAAGAGAGAGCAGTAGGACAATTGCCCCTGCACACACAACTTGCATGCAGACAGCAGGTTGTCACTTGCTTTTGTTTCCAGTTGTCTGTCCCTTTCCCCTCACTGGGTACCCAGAGGTTCTGTGCTTGCACAGAAAGACAACGTCCATGTACCATGCAAGAGTGTCATAGATCTGCATCATCTGGGAAAGAGGTGGACAAGATGAACTCCCAAGATTTCTTCTAGGCCTATGTTACCTGATTTTATCATGGCAAAATGTTGTAAGCCACTAGCACCACAACCACAACAACTGATCTAAAATAGTTCGAAAAAATGTATTACTTCAGCAGTTGCTTTCTTAAATACAGCTCGACATCTTTATTTACCTCATTCTCAGGAGCTTTGGTTTCCTTTACATCACTGCCTTCAGCAGCAGCATCTTCCTCTTGGTCTTTTTCGGCTTTCTTCACCTTATTCTTATCGCTTTGTTTTTGCCTGGAGCCCTCGGATGCTTTGCTGTGCTTCTGTTCAGCAGCCTCCTCCCTGGAAGTGTCCTCACTGTAAGAATGCCTGCGTTCCCTTAACTTTGCCTCTTCCTTTCTTTTGGATCTCCCAGGTAAATCCTGCAGCTGCCTCTGAAACTTGTCAGACTTTGACTTGGAGGTTTTTCGGTAATAGTCATCTTCTCTGGTTTTGTACCCCGATAAAAGGTGAAGGGAGCCAGGGGAACCACTCCTTAAATATTTTTCTCTGTGCCCTCTGCCTCCTTCGATCCGTTCATCCAAATCAAACTTGTCCAGCTGTCGGGAATAATGTTTCCTCTCATGTACCCACATGTCAGTTCTGTCCCTCTTCTCATCCCCGTTCTCTCGCCATTCTCTGCTGTCTCTTTCCTCTTCCCTTCGAGAATATGGTGATTGATCCCATGACTCTCTCCCATTTCCCCAGTCAGTCCTGCCCGTCCCCATCGGGCTGTGGGGTGAACTGCAGGAAGTAAAGCTGGGAGTGTGGGATCGGGGTGACAGGGAGCGGCTTATGGGGCTGCGAGAGCGGGGCCTCTCCGTGCCATACCTGCTGTAGAGGGAAAAGGCAGATGTAACTAATCCAGCTCATTCACTGCGGTCTACCAAGATCTTGTACATCAGAAACACATGAGGAGTGCCCTGAGGACTGTGAACCTGAGATCCCAGGACTGCCACAGACATGCACTGCACAGCTGCAGACACAGTGAGCAAGAGAAAAGGCAGTGTCGTATCCACAGAGCTCAACCAATCCCTACAGATGTGTCAAGAATATATTCATTCATTTTTAAAAGCGTCACATAGGAGTTCAGCATTAAAAGCTTATAGTATGTTAACACCTTTACGATGACCATGATGACTGTACCCTTAATACTCAGTCATCTAGGGTGACAAAAGTGACAAAGGTCGCCTGTTTAAAAGAGAAGTTTTAGGACTGTGATTCCCCTCCAGTTTTGCTGGAAGGTCCAGAAGTCAGGTAAATGGGAAATATACTCAAATACAGTTAACCTGAACTGACTCCTCCCCGCTAGGTCTTGCAGCATCCCTGCCTTTATGCTTTTCACTTAAGGGAGAGTGTGTCCTTCACATGTCAGGTGCATTTTTTTGAGTCATCATCAGCAGGAAAGAGCTTATTTGTTTTCACAACCTGCACAGTTCCAATCTGATCTTATTATACATGCCCTGTACCTACTATTGTATCTACTTATATTTTTACTGTGATTTGAAGTGAAATCCAGATTAAGAAAGCAAATGAGATAGGAGAGGGAAGCACACAGATTACGCTTTTTCTGCCTGCAGGTTTACAGATTTATCCAGGTCCCAATTCCAAACTACAGGGAAACTTTACCTGTCCACTTCACGCAGCAGGTCCCTCTCCCTCTGCGAGTGGATGTCCTGGATGATAGCAGCCACATTCTTACCTGGTTTCTAAATAAGACAAAGACAGGGTTTAGCATGCTGCGCTACTCTCCAAGCTAACATAGATGATTTGTCCTTCAAGAAACAGCATCCATGCATCATTTCATTATACTACTGCTGAGAATACCAGGTTTCAGTGTTGTGGTTACCCTCTTTTCTGCAGCTAGTATCAAAACAGCACGATCAAAGCAGTAAAATGATACAAATGGAAAGTTTGCTCCATTACGTTGTAGCACTGCCTCCTCATACTTGGCTGCTGTAACAGGCTTTGAAAAACTGGCTTGCCCTGTTACATATTCACTATTTCTAGGAATTGGATGTAAGAGGAAACAACCCAGACCGTCTTTCTAATATCTGAATTCAATACCTATAGCAGCCTATCTCTGATCCTCTGGGATCTACCTTCTTTTCATCTCAGAGTTTAGCTCATTCTGGAGTATAGCTCTAACAGACTATGCTTAGAAGAGCGCTTCAGAAAAGCTAAGTGCAAGAAAGATATGTATTGGAAGTGTTGATCACTTGAGATTTAAGATCATTTACAAAAGATGCACTACTCCAGGCTGGAGTGCACACAATTTGGCAAACACTTGGTGCATGCACTAAGCTGAGCAACATAATCATGCAGGAACCCAGCAGTTTGTTGTGGTGAGCAGCTCATGCATATTCCCCCTTCCATGTTGTACTTTTGGTTTTATGTTTGTTTTTAACAAAGGAAAAGGGCTTTTTCTCCTGTAGAGAAAAATTATTCCATGACCCAAAAAACTGCCAATGGGAAGGCTGAAAATCTACCTGAAATGTAGGCAAACTGCCACAATCTCCATTCCACCTCTGTGTTAAGATGCACAGTCTCTGCCACCTTACATCTGAACCCCTCACTGTACCACACTGAGGAACGCTGTCTGGTTTATGAACTTTAGGCAACTCTTTTATGTCTCCTTTAACTATTATACACATACAGGGGAGAAAGAGACTTTTCCAAAGGTCAAACTCAACCATCTAAATTACTTGTTTTTAACTTGAGGCTCATAAAAAGCCCCTTAACCTCTTAACTTGGAACATTACAGAGTTATTTTATAAAGTAACTTTGTGCTGTGTTAGATAATACGCTATGAAGCTTTTCAGCTCTTTATTGCCAGTTCCAGTCCAAGTCTCCATGAAAAAAATAATACTCTCTTAGCACTACACATGGCAGTACATAAGCTTCCATAAATATCCTCATAAAAGCATGGATTTTTGGACATCAGTCAGTGTCCACATCAGAAGTGTGGTAAAAAAAAATATGATTAAACCAAAATTTGCTCTTTAATTTAGGTCATTTCCAGGAAAGAAAAAGAAATCAGTGTGATGTTCAGTCCTGTTTGATATAGAGATTGCACTATTGGCTCAAGCATGCCAAGCAGTGAAAAGCATTGCTTCAGGCTTAATGCCTGACTAGAAGGATAGGACCATCTTATTTTAGTTGACATGTTGCATCTTACACATGGCTGTGTTTTAGACCTTTATTAGGCCAAGAAATATGGACAGCCCACTGAGAAAGGAGCTCAGAAGGGATTTTTGAAGTAATGGTAGGAGAAAATCAGAGAAAATGGGATCTCTTCCAAGAGTTAAAATTTAGAGCAAGAGCAAGCAGCTAAGTATAAACGATTGTTATAATACCTTCATTAATTTACCTTTCTTTCTCCATAATGCTAATGCATTAATTAGAAATCAATAATCAGCAAGAATTTTTACATGCATTCTCCAGATCATGTCATAGAAACTCAGGAAATCTGATCAGGAATAATTATCTTACCTTCAGCTGCAATTCCTTGTATCTTTTAGACATCCTAATAAGTAACTTGTCATCATTTATCATAGCAGGTTTTTCTTTGTAGTACTGTACCATGGCTTGGGCTGCTTCACTGTACGCCATTTCCAGAAAGGCCTAGCACAAATGGGAAGTGCTTTAAAATCTACTACATAATTAGAGATACAGAGAGAAAAGGCAGCACAATCATTTTTGTTTGGATACTTCTTATGCAAAATGTCTTGACAGTACAGAACTAGGTGGCTTTCCAGCCCTGCAGGTGAAACAGTAACAGTCCATTTCTCAGTCTCCTTTTGACCGCAAATAAAGCCTATTGGCTTTAACAGCTGTTAAAGCACTTGGTGCTTCTACACCAAGGTCAGCTGCTGACAGGATGCAGAACTGTAATGCTGCAGCATGCACTGCTCCCGAGACTGTCAGCTGCCTTGCATAATTGCACGGGATCCAGATAAAAGCAGATCATCAGAGCATGAACAGCCAGAAGAAAGCCAAAAAAAGAGTTAAAAAATCCTGAATGATGTTAACTAGCACTTTTATTTACACAAAAATAGCATTTGATGTGATTGTAGTTTAACTGGTCAAGGAACATACAGCTGGGTAATGACTGCATTTTGAAATATCACACTACCCACTGGTGTGCATTCTACATCCATCCGTACTGTCTGCTGCAGGTATGTGAGAGAAGATTTTCTGCTCTACCCAGCCTACCCCTACTGGTAGACTTAAGCTACTTATGCTAGACTTAAACTACATTGAAGAAAGAGCTCTACTACAATCCAGTGCAGATTAAAGGGGAGTGAGTGAGGTGTCAGTGCCTCCTGTGAGGGCACAGCCTTTCTTTAACATGTGTGCACCAGATCACCCAGTGCAGCCATGACCTGAGGGCTCTGCTACCAGCCTATAATTGTAATCACACCATTGAGGGGTTTGCCACTGCTGTAACAACAGTTCAGCAGTGTAGGACAGCTGGCCCAGACTAGAGTGCAAGTTATTTTTCAATGCCCAGTTCAGCTTTATTAGTATGGGTAATAAGGCAATAAAACCCTCCCAAAAAGAGTAACAGGAGTCTGAAAGTGATCCTAACAAATGGCTGAAAGTCAAGTTATTAACTTTTTAAAAATATATTCTTATTTATTAAAGTACAATTTTACAATACTTCTTTATTGAGATGTCTGGGGGTTTTTAACAAGAATTGTGAGGCAGTGGTCATGTTAGGCCATCATCTCATTCTGTGAACATCAATATTTTCTTCTACATTAAGAGCAGACTTCATATATTGAAATTTCTATTACAAAACAAAAGATTTCCCCCCAAAGACTCTGTCTTCACATCAATATATCTTTATAGCAGTAGACGCCAATACCACTGACCCCAAACGTACAGTACCTGGTTAGTGGACTTCATGAGGATATAGTTGGTGACCTTCCCAAATGGGAGCCCCAGGTTAATGACATCATTCTCTGTGCAGCTTCCTTCAGGGAGGTTGCAGATGTGAACAACTCGACCCAGTGTAGATTTCCTCTGGGGAAACTGGGGGAAAAAAACAACACTAAACCATGTTTGTATCTTAGATATTCCATCCACTGAATCAGACCTACAGTTCTGTAAAAAATGAAATGTTCTGTTCTGTTATTAAAGGACAAATACTCTTCTTTAAAACCTTGTATTTTAACATCCTTGTTTAGAAATACAAATAGGGGAAGGGAAATGTTTAACTGCAGTGCAGTATGCAATGGAATCTCCATCCCTGGACATTAAAAAGTCCAGAGAGGATTTCTAGAAGAGATGCTCTTGTTCAAACAGGATTAATGATATTACTGCAAAAGCTAAGTTGCCATCTCAAACCTGATGGACTTCATAAGTTATAGAGGCTTCAGCTCTCTTGCATGTCACAGCAGAGGGTTGGGCTGCCATGGGCACAGGCCACTCTACTCAGGACCAGCGAGAGTTTGGATACCCCTCGTGTTTGGAGATGAAGGGTGCCCTTGTCACTGGGAGGTCTCAGCTCCTCCTGACTAGGTCTCTGCATGGCCAGTACCCATCTGGTACTCCAGCACAACCCCTATGGCTTCTCTGCCAAATCAGACAGCCTTCTCGAGCCTGTCTGCATCTGTTGGTCCCGCTGGGGATCTGTGCCTTCCCTGCACATGAAGCCACGGTGCACTACTGCTGAGTGCCCTCAGCAGACAGTTTGCAAGCAATGCATGAAAAATTAATATTTTCAAGTATTCCATAAAACATCCATTTACGTGGTGCTTATGATTCCTGGAAATTAAAGCAGATGCTCACTGCAGTCCCCATGTATAAATTCACATAGATGTCAGAAATCAGTTTAGGGATTATAGAGGTGTTCAGGATAGCAGAGTCTGAACTTCAATCCTTCTTCTGCGCTGGTGAAACAGCCTGGGCCTGGTGTAAAAGTGACCTCATTTATCTTGTGAGAAGACACACACTGTACCTCGGGTTGGAAAACCTACTACTTTCCCCTCTCATTACAACAACACACAGTAGGAGGGACTTTTCCCCTGGGGACATAGTGATCACTGAACATGCAGACAGGCGGAGCTACCGAATTGGGCTGGCAAAGGCACACCGTGGCAACGCAGTAATCACTTCCCAAGGCTGTTAGTCTATTTTGGAGTGCTTGGGCAGTTCCCAAAGAGCCGCCCATCTGCCTGACATGGAAAGCAGGCTCTACACTCCCTGTGCAAAGAGGCACCAAGGTATACTGAGAGAGGAACATAATTTACTCCAGCTAATGACACGCAAAACATGGCTCACACAGGATTAAGTCTTCCCAGACCACTTCCCTGTCTATGACCTCTGCTGTTAGGATTTTACTGAAGAAGTAACTCTACCTTCAGTTAAAATTGTGTCATTCAAGGGGAGATGCAAATCATGTAATCTTGCAGGATCAAGTTCACCAGAGCCATCACAAATGTTTGGCTTGTCAGCAAGTTCACAAGTTACAGAGCTAATGTTATCTTATTTACACCTTTATCGCATTACCCTCCCTTCAAGCTTCACCACTTAACCATTTGTGTGGTTTTGCTGCAGCAAGACAATATATTATACAGTAGTCTGCTATTTAGCTTACATCTCACAGAGCTGTCCGGGTGCAAAAGGTAAGTCAAGTAAATGCAGAAATCCAGAAGTATGATATTTTCTGTGGCAGAAAAATAACAAATGCCTGATCCTGAAAAGATGAAGCAACTCAACTCCACTTGAACATAAACAAATAGAAAAGGAAGTGATGGCTGCCTGCATCTGGCAAGGAAACATGTAGTGCACGACAGAAGAATACAACTACAGCTAGCAGAGGAAAAGGAAACTTTCCTGACAGCAAATGCAGTTCTCAGTGTAGGAACACCCTTCTGTTTCTTTTGTTAGATTAGTTAAGAATGGTATGTTAGGAGTCTATGGGACTAGAAAGATTTAGCTGCTCTCTATGGAGGCTCCAGAGTCCATGTTCTGACACCTGCACAGCAGTACATTAAATCAAAATGACTGTAAGACGTTACCACCTCCCCACAATTGGCAATGGCTTAAATCTAAAGGCTATGCCATAAATCTGCTGTAATTCATGATTAAGCAGTGGTCATGTACTCATACCAGAAGTCAATGTGCTGTACCAAGCAATAATCTTGTCAGCTGATTGAAGTTAAATTGGGTCCATTCATTAAATAGAGCTGTAAATCACAGCCAGAAAAGGAATAAACACCTTCCATATCCAGAAACAGGAAGTTAGAGGAGCTGTTGTGTGTTAAGAGTTGAATGTAATTTTCAATGAGACTCTAAGTTAATTTTCTTTGCAACTGGTGTCTACAGGGGTTTACCAATGCAGTTGCACAACTACTACAAAAATAATTTGATGCACAGCAGTGATATGCATTCCCTACCATGTGCCATATTATATCCTCAACACATTTTTTCTGTTACAGCTTTTTCAATTTCTTCTGTTTCTTGCTTTTCAAATTCTTTATCCCTTCCTTGAGCTTTGCCTGAATTTTTTCTAAAGAAGAAGCTGTCAGTCCCATTCTTCCAGTGCTAATGGCTCTCCATGCCCGAATGAACACTTGTAGCACTGCATCTGCCTTTTAAAGAGGGGTAGAGTTATTTGCAAATGGATAGCAGAGAGCAAGCTCTTCCAGAAATCTGAACACTTTGTTTATGATTACATGCAGGGTCAAGTATAATCTTCCACTGCTCAGTTAAATGGCAGCAGCTTAGATGAAAGTGAATACTACCGTGCAAAGGTGTAATAAATTATAAGCCACCTGGTTGCAGGGTGAATGACAGATGGCAAACTCCATCTTAACACCTCTACTATAGCTCACTGCCTACACGATGAGCTTCTGAAGAAGAGGATTTACAGGCTCTGGGAAAATCAAATTATTCAATTAATAATTCATTAATTTCATTATTTCATTACTGTCATGCATTATTATAATTAATGAAATAATTATTCAAATTATTATTAAATCAAAATCAATTATTGTTTCTTTCATCTTTCATAGTACTGCAGGGCATTGAGAAGCAGGACTTCTGCCTGCAGCTTAAATGATAAATAGTGACAGATTCTAAGGAGAAATGATCCTGGTATTAGCACTAATTTCATTTGTTGCAAGGTTGACAGACATGATGAAAAGGAACATTCCTCTACACCCGCTGCTACTCCACCTCTGACCTTGGAGGCAGCTGTCATGAGCAACTCTGCTCTCTGCTCCTCTGCACACACAGTGTCTGTGACAGGCAGAAGATAAAACCCCTCCAAATAACCTCTTGCCCAGCAAAACCACACATAGAAAATGGGTTGGATTAAACAAATCTGGGTGATGTTTCTGTAAGCAATGCCTGATGTGAACTGGAGTAGCACAAGGACGCAGCTCAGCCTGGCTTTCCAGAGTGCCTGAGGACACATCAGGATACATACACAAAAGCTAACAAGGTGAAAACCTGAATCTCTGGAATACTACTGCTATTCCATGAATGCCCTAACATGAACCCTTGACGTCTTCAGCTTTAATCATAGCTTTCTGATACATGTTGAGCTTCATTTTAACCCTAACAACTTTGTACTTCCATCATGCAGATGATTTGCTTTTAGTTACACTTTTTTCTCTCCTCTTTTTCTTTTTTTCCTTTTAAAATCTTACTGCTTCGTCAATGTAAGAATCACTTTTAATGTTATCCTTTTTTTTAAAATGTTTTCATTATTAGGCTATGAATTAATGTGTGCATTAGAGCAGCAGTACTGGGGATCTGTGTTGAATGCAGGGGAGGGGCTAATAAACCTAAGCCATGGAAGGATGTACACCAAACCAAACTTGCTCGAAGGCTACTGGGAGCAGTAGATGATATGAACAGTACACCAAAATAAACTAAGAAAAAGTCCAGTATAATGAATTGATCTGAAACCTCTAGGTGAGTAACAGTGGAACTGCAGCCACTACTTTTGCCACTACTGCCACCTGGGAGAAGCACCCCAGCATGGGAAGGGCAGAGAACAATTGCTCCCAATAAATAATCAGAGAGATGGAAGTCTGTTTGCTTGGATCAATTACTCAAAGTAAGTAAAAACTAATCCAAATCTTCATTTCAAGCTGAAGCTGACCTTTCTGAGTTGAAAAGACTCAGAAAATGGGGAAAAAAAGTAAATGGGATACACAAAAAGCCACTTACCCCCCCCCCCAAACCTAACAAGCAAATAAATTTTAACACTGGGAAAAGCCCCCCTACAATCAAGTTCTGGTTTGGCCAAAATCAAAAGCATAAAAGATCTGCAGGGAAGTTGAACTAACAGACTGAATATTCAGATTATTGTCTAAAAGGAAGCCTTCATGGTTTTAATTCCAACAAATAGAAGTGGCGTCCACAAGATTCCCGACACAGAGATCAATTTGCTTAGGTACTCACGCTTACCCCTGATGGAGGAGAAGAAAATGTAGGACCTGGCTGGCCAAAGGATCTTGCTGACGTAGTGATAAAAGATGCGCCAACATTTGGTGGATAATCTGAATAATGGATTACACACATTGCATGAAAATCTCGACTCACATAAGTGCATTAGTGTGCTCAGTAAGCAATGCCCCATTTACATAATAACTAATTTCATAGTGTCTACACCAAATTATACACTGTTCGGTTGTACTGTGAAAACAAGTCATTGTTTGAAAGGAAAATAAATCCATACTTTGAAAGGCACATTTTTGGCTTTTAGCTTTTCTGTGCACAGCCTCTAAAAAGTTTTCCTTGGAAACTTGTATCACATTTCATTTTAAATGTCCACTTTCCCCCAGAGGCTAATTTCCCTTTAAAAGAAGTGGTTTTGACTATTGCACATACAACCATTCACCTTCGATACTAGATGGATTGAAAACTGCTGCATTATTTGGGGATAAATGCAATGTTCCATCTGCTGAGCTTAACACACACCGGATACCAGTGCTGGAAAACAAAAGAAAAGAACTTTAGGAGCATGCATAATGTGCCATAAATATTAAAGCATAGTATTTAGACAGTAAATTCCTGGTGTAAAGCCACTGAAGTAAGAGATGCTCTGTTAGAAACTCAGTTGGAAGAGTGTAATACTTACTTATCTGAAAAAGCCATACATTTTTGGATGTGAAGACTTCCCTTAACGTGCTGATCCCAGTCCTACGTTGAAACAAAGAGATGATGAGCACAGGAAAAATCCTGAAACAAATTTACAAGAGATTGCTTCTCCATTCAGTTTACCTTAGTCTAAAAACAATACTGAGATGATGAAGATTAAACTGGGTGATGCAGAGCCAAGTGCACCTTCATCCAATGCATTTACCAATTTGTTATTTGTAGGTTAAATTATCAGGTACTTTACAAATGGAGAGCTTCTCTGTATTAGTTTTTAAATCCGGTATATTTCTATTAATTCAGTTACTTCACCCTATCTCAAGAGCTCTTCAACTCTTCTGTGAGAGTGCTGAGCACCCTCAGCTCCTGCAATGTCCACAGGAAGGTGCTCAGCATGCAGGGCAGCCAGGACAGTGCTTATTCATTGCAATAGATCAGGCAAACTTTGTCAAAGTACATTCAGCTGTTTACACTTCTGTGATCCAAATGAGGCAGTGCATTAAACACTGACAAACAGACCAAATGAAACTCACCATGATGACATTTCCCTGCCCTTTTTAAAAGTTTAATGAATAAAAAGAAATGCCCAGCATGGCCCAGATGGGGCCTGCTTCAGACCAGCCCCGTAGCTGCAATAAGCACAGCAAACCCTTTTCCAAGCAGGTGCTCAGAGATTAAAAGGGAAACACGAACGAGCAAATACATTCAAATATTCCAAAGCCCCACTGTGTGTAAGCACCAGATACTACTTCATTTGCTGGCCATTTTCCTTTCTGTATACATGTTCTGATGTTATCAGGCCACCATCAGCATGAACACATGCCTTTGCTATTAGGTGCTGGTCCTGTGATGTGGTGGAAAAGGCCGTGAGGAGTTGTTGAGCGGGGCTTACCAGGGGGCCAGCACAACCCCAGCAGAGCCCATGAATGGCTGTGGGGCTCAGAAGGCCACATAAGTGGCCTTCTCCAGACCTGACCTATATAACGTGACTCAGGACACGGGCTTTCTGCGCACCGGGAAGCTGCTTCTCAAGGGTGAATTTGGAGCTCCCTTGGCAGTATGAAGAGAGAAGTGGGAGCGTGGTCTGCACCGCACGTGCTGAGCAGCTTCTTGCTTCCAGACCAAAGTCGCTGGGGACACTGAGTCTTAAATTTTCCTTACTGATACTAGGAGGAGATCCCAATAAAGGATTATTAAATATAATTATTATTAAAATAAATTTATCAAACTGCACTGTTTTGTTTATGCAAGCTGCTTCCACAGGGCTGTTAGGGGGAAGCCTTTGGGATCAGAACCACAAAAAGAAAGGGACAGGCAGATAAAACTGCAGATGTGTGGTTACAATACCAGCTTGAGAAGCAGAGGATCGGCTTGGAGCTCCTCCTTCCCTCGCTTTGGGCCCATGAGATGATCTGCCACCGCAGCCTGCACTCGCATTTCTCACGCCAGCGCTGTAATCTCACTGTCTTTCACAGCGGAAAAAACCCAGATCTTGAAACCCCAGTAATCACCACGGAACAGATGTACGACACCCTACGCAAAACTATGGCCCTTTGTTTCCACTCCTCCCAGTACATCTCCATGGGGGAAGAGGCCGCAGGAGCCAGTGGCCATATCAATCACCAGCCAGCCTGTTTAAGGGTCCATACCATGCACTGCGGGTGCCTTAAACCCACTCACCTTCAGATCGAAGACCTTCTTGTCACACAGGGCGCAGACGTGTGGGAAGTGGAGGGGGGCCACCCCACGGAGGTCACCCAGCTGGTGCTGCGGCAGCGGGCGGGCGGGCAGGTCTGGGGGGCCTCCGCTCCGCTCCTCCTTCTGCCTCATGCGCGGGCTGCTGAAGCTCTGCTTGCTGTGGTTGAGGCGGCCGAAGGCAGGGGGGGCGGCCGCGCTGAACTTCGTGTCAGGTGTTGGCTCTTCGGGGTTGTAGAGCTCGTTTCTTATTTCATACTGCTGCTGACTCGCTGTCGGCCACAGGCTGCTGTCGCCAGGCGCGAGGTCAGGCTTGTTTTGGCCGGGGAAATTAGGGATGTTTTCCCACTGGTTGCTTGTACCGCTGCCATGCAACACGGCACCGGGATCTCCTTTCGGATGGGAGCCCGCGTGCGGGTCGCCGGGGAAGGCCCGTGCCGTGCCGTGCTGTGCCGCCGCCCCATAGGCTTCCTTGGGAAAGGCTGCCACTGCCGCCTCATGCTGCAGTTGACCGGGAGCCCCAAAGTGACCCTCATAACGTGGCCCTGCCGGCGAGGAGGCTGCGTGGGTCCCACCGCTGAGGAAGCCATGCTGGTCCCCCTCTGGGCCGTACGCCTGAGGGGCGGCAGCGGTGGCGTTTTGCTTGTTGTACTCATAAAACCCCCCTGCAGCAGCAGAGCTGGAGGTCCCTGCCTTGTTGAGACCCACCACCACGGGCTGCTGGGCCGAGGTCGGAGCCATGACACCTCCAAAGGGACTCATGACGATGGCGTTGGGGCCCTGCGCCTGGACAGGCCCCAGCCCGCCCCCCGGCGTGGCTAACGCTGGGCTCTGTGCGGGGAAGGCAATGCCGCCGGACGGGAACCTCGTGCCAGCCATGCCGGGCCCCTGAGGCGGCCCCGCAGCGTGGCCCTGCGGGGCGTTCATCACCGAGGGGTGCCGCAGCTGGTTGAAGAGCGGCTGGGACATGGCCACTTTGGAGAGCACCTGGTTGAGGACGGTGGCGGCGGCCGGGTTGTTGGTGACGGCGGTCTGAGCCAACTTCAGCCGGTGCAGCGTGAGCTGCGCCTGGAGCTGCGCCAGCTGCAGGCTGGCCGGCGAGTGGAGCAGCGGGTTCGGGGTGCCGACGTTGAATGGACTCTTCTCCAGGAGCTTGGCAGCACTGCAAAGGATCAGGAGCTGGGTTAGCCGAATTCACCCGACAGCTACGTGCACTCGCCTCCCTAGGGTGGGATGCATAGCCGCTTCTGGACATCTAGCTTATCTAAACACAGGGAAAGCAAGGTGGTGATTGAGAATGCAGCCGTACTGAGAACGTAGCCGTAACACGACATCCTCCCTTCCGCATCTGCGGCTGCATCGCTTTCAATCAAAAGCTACTAGGGAGACAACTGTTTCAAAGATCTCACTTTAAAATCCACACTGCATCCCTCATCAACCTCCAGATCAGGCCTTCCGATCACTTTAAGTACCCATAGAATTCACACCTCTAATGCAGACCAAGAACAAAGGCAACACAAGTCCTCCCACACCATCCATGAATCTACAATCTTTCCTCTTTTCTGCTCTTGATGCAACCTCCATCCTCCCTGCTGAGACATCACTGCTCCTCCTGATCTCGTGACATTGCCTTTTCTCCCTTTTCCCTGCAGAGCACGGGGATGTGAAGAAAAGGACATCAAATGGTACTGTAAAGCCAGCCCCGTAGGTACGTCACACCTAGCACATCTGGCTGCATAAAGCAAGATGAAATACACCACATGTATTTAATCATTTACAGTTCTCATGTAATTAATCTGTATGGCAGCCTATTCTGTAACCAAGTATATTGTTTCCCTGTTGTGCAGACGCAAATATAGTGGGAATAAAAGGGAATGATGTGCCAGAAGCTGGAGCAATTACAAATCATCCTGAAGTTTTCCCACTTTGGTTGGAATGTAATGCAAAATTTCTGCAGTGCCAGCTGGTGAAAATCAAGGTCTTTATACTTCCTAGAAATTAGAGGTGCATTGAGTATTCTCCTTCAAGTCTCGTACATGGAATGAATAAATGATGACTAAATTGTCTGTGTGAATTCCAGAGCTAGGAAAATAGGAAGTGATATTTTCAGGCATTGGGAAGCACCTTTGGGACATCTCACCAGTTCACAGCACCACCACCAACCCTTCCTCCCCGCATCTGCAACTATAAACCAGGAAAAAATAAATCAAAATGGGTAAAGTATAGCAAAGTTACAAGCAAGCAAAATGTTATAATGTGAAGTATTAGGCAGCACTAGCTTCCAGGCAGCTGCACTCACCCTGTTGCCCCCCTTACACCATTTCAGGATGCCTCCAGCATCATCTGTGGCAGAGCCAGGCTGGTCCGCATATACATACACTGTCCCATGGCCACACTCCCACTGTATGCCATGCTGTCTACACTTGGGTACCATCATCATGCCCCTTCTAGAAACATGTTAGCCATCACTGTTTCCATCACCAAGAGCCTGTGCTCACAGACTGCAAAGCTACTCAGCACATTACAAATGGCTGATCATTCTAAAAATGAGAGTAGAGAGCACTCGACTAACAGGGATGTGATCCAAAGTTCAATTAATTTATATTGTAAAAATGTATTGAGTTTCAATTTAGGCCTTTCAAAGCAGCAGGAGCTATGCATCAACTGCCACGCAACCCTCACTGTTAATAATTGGCCAATTTGCTGAACTGCATGGATGAAGCTGTATTTAATGATAAATGTCTTGTCAGCATGCTACATTTGAAAACCACAAATTAGGAAAACATCTGCTTAAATCCAAAGTATGACTAAGAGAAAATGAATGGGTTTCATATTTAACGTTTAACTTTCACTGGCAACTGCGAGGCACATCTGTCTCCCAAAATCCAAAACGCCGTTTGGATAAGTGTATCATTATGTAATGACAAGACTCCCTGCCAGCACAAGCTGACACCACTGTGCTTCAGAGCTGAGGTGCCCTTTGTTTTCCACTGTGATTTCCATCTCTTACTCTCTGACTTGCACTTACAGTGCAGTTTGCTGTAAATTTGATTATGGATGACAGTCAGGGCCCAAGTATAGCCAAAACAACATGGATGCTCTCGGAAACCCCATCCCATGAGATCCTGAGGACCCATAAAAGCTAAAGGGGTACAAGGGACTCAGCAAGCAGAAGGTCCCGTGCTGGTACACACACACTTATCATTGCTGCTGGATGTGGCACAACCCTGTGCCTAGGCTATATTGTGCCACCAGCATCTGGAGTGTCCTGGCTTATGATGTGGCATGTGGTAGTTACCACAGTCCAGCCAATTATTTAGTTTTATAGCTGGTTATACCTTTTGTACGCTAAGTAAGCTGTAAAACTCCTTTACAAGTTTTATAGAGCATGCAAATAAGAGCTGCCTGGTGGTCTTAAAATAAAAAGAAAAGCCAGCAGCCAGCATATGATGTTTTCAGGCTCACGAGCTACAGATGACTCCTATTCCCAGCAATCTAATCCCACCGTGCTGCAAGCCTACGCAGCAGCATGCATATCCCGACAGCTGCAGCCTTTTCCCAACTGTGGCGGCTACCTGCTGGATGTGGGCACAGGATCCCTCTCTCCAGTGAAACCATCTAACTCAATGCAAGCCCTGAAGCTCCCTCAGCTCCTCGTATTTTGACCAGCTTTGGAGCAGTGTTTCTAAGAACTGCCCAGCACATAAGTAGTGCCCTGCCAGAGCACCCACTGCCTGGGAATGTCAGGGTACTTGCTTCTCCTCAGCTCTGCAATCACTTCTGGGCTCTGCAGATGGGCATGGGGAAGGCTTGCACAACTAGATGGTGGACACCCAGATTTGAGGATTTCTGTTCTGTTATGAAATACAGGATCTAAGAGACGCAGGAGACCAGTGTGCACAGCTTTGGGAATTTCTTTCTCTCTTTCTGCTCTGCAATTATAATATTTATGTATTTGATAACATCATTTTGTAAATAATCCTGCTGCAGATTTACTAAGCTATTGGAAACTGCAAACACAAAGCGAAGACAGCACTCAGCTAAGGCATTTAATGGAGGTCATTCACACTCATATACACACACTTCCCACCCCAGCTCGTCCTCAGGTTACCAAAACGCAGCCCCCATATGCTTGTGGGGGGTCTCTGCTGCGAGATGTTTCAACGCAGCTGAATGAAGCTTTCATTCTCTATTGAGCACCCAGGGAATTAGCCTGCGTCAGCCCAAGTTAGCTCTATCCCATGCAAAACATTCCCGATTATAAGGTCAGAGATGTAAAAAGTAAACAGAAGTTGTCCTCTTCGTTTATCTGCTTAACATCGGCTGTACAGCTGCAGTCTTTGCACAACTAGGAAAGCCAGAAATGATCTTTCTTTACTAAAATAATAACAGGCAAGAGCTCTGCCCTACCATTCCAGGAAGAAACCCATAAACCAGGCAAGTTTTCACACAGCTCTGGGAGATAGGAGTTGAAGATGTGCATCAATTATTGCAATACTCACAGTGAGATTGCAAACACTGGTCAGGCAATATTGCTATAAATCAATTCAGCCCATCTGCTACCCCTGTAATCCTTATTATGCTTCTAGCATCCAAGAACAGTGAGCAACACACATTGCCAGAGGTAAAGTTTCTAGATGACTGGATTATTTGAGTAATCCTGTCTACCAGAGTGATGAAAAGGCTGAACACAAAACATGTCTATCAGAACAGACTGACAACCTGGAGCTTGATTTTCAAATTGCAAAATGAAGGAGTTTGAAATGCGCCCCAACACCTTTCAAAATGAAGAAATAAAATTAAAAGTCTGAAGTAATAAAGTCATGCAACTATTTATTTAAGAATTATTTATTCTCAAATACATGAAATGCTGCACAGAGTATAAATTTGAATACTTAAAAAAAAGACTAATTCATAGCAGTGAAAAGTTCATTTTCTTGCATTTGCCATGAATCCTGCACATCTTTTAAGGTTTTTCCATTCCCTCCCCTATGACACATTTGCCTTTACATATAATCACATCTACCTGTCAAAACCTTTGAAAGATAATTTTTAGATGCATTTTGTTCCAAAAGCTGCACTTTCTTTCCAAGCTGTCTTTATTACTGTGTTAATTTCAGAAGTAAAATGGCCAAGGAAGTTAAGAGGCCAAAGTATCCCAGATGTATGACTCTGCATTCAGACAGCATTAGATTTGAGACCCTCTTTGCAATAGCATGATGGGTTTTCATCCATTAAAGCTGTTTCTGAATCCATTTTTCTAACAGTTACAAAACTGTAAATTTTTAATTCAGGACTCCTGAATGCATCAAAGATAACCACTTCCTAATTATCCAAGCACAAAATCAATTATGTTCTGTTATGGAGAAGTGTGAACATCCCTTTCCTGTAATGTCTCATTTATTCTAAACACATGGGGCTGCCTTCTCTAAACTCACCCAAAACAATTGCTGCTGTACTAAAAGAGTAAATAAAACCCCCTTAAAACCAAACAATTCAGTTGTTATACAGACAAAAGTAAGAAGATATTAGGGATAAACCTATCCTTCAAATAAAAATGCACCATTTGACAATAGTTAAAACAGATTACACATTTGTATGTGAGGACAGAATTTAGCCTCTTGAATTCAAGGGAACTTCAAAAGCTGTATTTCAAACACTGGCAGAAGTAAAGACAAAGTTCAACAATCTCAGCAACATGTGTTAAATATTAGATTAATTAATTACTATAACAATATTTTATGTTATGCTATTTAGCTGATCCCATTAAGAATACAGGGTTTATGTTCATTTTTGCTTGTTGAATAACCCCACCACTTATGTCAATAAAAACTAGAGCACTGGATAAAAAATGGTCACAGGAGCTTTTTCCTAAACTCTAGACTGCATCTGGCTGACACTAAATGACTGTTTACTTTCCCTACAGCTCCACAAGGAGTATTTTCTTTGGGGTTTAGTCAAGTTACTTCCTTGGTCATAAAAGCTTGGAAAGTCTGCTGGAAGGAGAAACCCCTCCACCTTTATAATTTAAGCTCTGAATTAATCTGCTGCCGAACTTTTTGTTTTGCTGAGTTTGGGTTAGAAATGATACAAAAAAAGAGATCATGTTTCATAGTAAGTTCAGCTAATGATGGGGAGCACTAAAAACCTTAAGCTACTCTAATACTTTTATAAGCCGCAAGTAAGACCCTTCTTATCCCAAATAACAATTTATAAAGCCCTCCATTATACTATTGAGAGAGTAAATTAAAACATCAGCCAATGTATACATGTGCTTTGCCAAGTGAGTTTTGCATAGAGTTGACCATTGCCAAACATATTATCTGGACAATCATCTGACTTAACAGTTAGCTGGAAGATGAAATATAAAACGTTATCACAGAGCTGCTACACTCAACTTTCCCAGACTTAATAGGAGTTAAGTGCTGCCTCTGACTGAGAGTCCTTTTTGCTCCTTTGAATCTTTCAGCCAAAATGTCCTCTGCCTTTGTTTATATGCAGAGCAGTCAAGCAATTTTTAGTGGGAAAGGGACAAGATAAAGGAGCAAACACAGTGGCCGTGTCTTGGGTAACAGTTGTGATCACAGAGATAAAATCAGCTCTTAGGAGCATGGTTATACCAGCTCCCAAAGTGGGATCACTGACCTGAACTCAACCACCCCTGACATATTTATTTAATATGCTCTTAGGAACCTTTTATGGAGATTTCATGACCTCCAAGGATAAGTGATTGCTCAACTTCCTTTAGTCTTACAAAGCTCCTCTCGAGGCCTACAGCGGCTCTTTGCTGACAGCATAATCTGTCTTCCCATGCATTCTGAGAAGGACTTCTCTCACCTTCCTGCAGCTGCTATGATATCTTCTCTACAACCTTCCTAGCTCCCTTCTCTGCACATTTTGTGTTACATTTGTTTGTAATGCCCAGTATGATTGCTTTTCTTCATAATAGCACAGCCCATGGTCCCATTACACCCAGACCCTTTCCTGAAGAGCTACTGCCCAGAGACATCAGATGGGAGGGATCTCTGGAGCTCAGCTGGTCTGACTTCCCATACAGAAAAGGCTAGCTCAGTCCTTTCAACTGTCCAATGGATTTATCATATCATCATTTCATATTGCCCTCATTAATGTAATATTCAGGTTACACCAGATCTGGTTTGTCAGGATTACTCTGGATTCCTGTGCTGCCTCCAGAGCACTTGTAAATCCTCTCCTCTTGGCACTAGCTGCAGATTCAACGCAGGCTTTGTTCACCCAAGTCATCAGTGAAAGTGTCAAATCGACTAAAGGCTGTTCTCAGGAAGGGAACTGTGATGGACCATTCCAATTTCTCTCCAAACACCAGTAATTCAAAGACATCTTGGACACCTTGCAGCTCTGCTTTGTGTGCTGAAAAGACCACACTCTTTCCTCATTGACAGTCAATTTTGCTAAAAACTAAAAAGCAAGTGTCTTATTTGCAGTTGCAAGGATAAAATCGTGGATCATCCCTGATGAGTCTTATTTCCTATTACCAAAACTTGCTCTGTGAGAATTGCTTTAGATTGTTACTTAAAATCCACTATATGTTCTAGTTTCTTTACAGCAACATTTGCTTCCATTTAATTAAGCTGCTTTCAACTGCTGAACCCAAAGCCATAGACAATAGTTTGTATGTACGCTGCGACGACAACAAAACCAGGTTATCAACAAAGCCTTCACTGGCCATCACACTTTTCTCCCCCTGTTATTCAGTATATATTTTACCCTGGAAATACATTTCTTATATTGTGTGGAACTCCAGATTGTATACTGGGCTTATTTCTGCTTTCCTTCATGTAACACATCTCCATAACTAGTTAGGCAAAATTCAACTCCCTTCAAGTAAGGGATATACTCTAGTAAATGTACCACCTAAATCCAAGGTTAGAAGTAACAATTTTCAGACACTGGGACAGTTATCGCTTTGTTTCATGACATTTAAAAGTTGCTTGGTTTTGACAATGTGCCACAGTATGACAGGGATGTGTCTGAGTTTTAGTGTGCACGTGGGTACACTGGTCTACATTTTAGATTTCAACAGGCAGCCATACAAATCCCATTCTCTGCACCACAATCACCTATCTGCAACTACTTCCCAATGAAATGTCATCCTTTATTTATTAAGGAAATGTATTTTTAAAACTGTACCTTAAATGTATGCTAAAAACTGTTGGAAATAACTGTAGCACCAGAGCAGTGCCCTCCGTAACATGTTGCAAAGATCTAAATTAGCAGAGAAATCATGTCACAGTTTTAAGGAGCTTTCAGAACAATCTGTGACAGCCTGACAGTGCCATGCTGCCCGCGCCTGCCTCCCAGCACCCTTCCTGCAACAGCTCTCATCATATAGGCTTCCAGTACCCTTTATGATGTGAAGTCCTCAAGCTACATCATCCCTGCCAACCAGTATCCCAACTGGGATCCTGTAAGAAGAGGTGTTGGGGGTCCCCAATAACCTCATTGCCCTGACAGACAATAGTGTCAGGGTTCCATGTGGTCATGCCTCAAGACCCTGGCAGCGAATAGCACAGCCCTGGGGCTTGCCTAGAGGCTGAGGGGCACAGGAGACCTTTTGGGAGGGAAAAAGCAGGATAAAAGGCAGTATGGACAGTACTGCAAATCCATAGGGTGACCAAAGAGGTCAGGATAGGGATTAACATTGGCAGAGGTAGGTAACCTTGGTGGGAATGGGGCGAGCGGCTCCAGCAAATGCACCTCTGCTTCAGGAGCGGTGGCTGCCGCTTTGTTGCATGGCTCTGTGCTGCTCCCAACCTCCCCTCAAAAATAAAAGAAATCTGCAGAGAAATGATCTGGAAAGCTTATATTTTAAGTAAAAAGAGAGAAAATGCAGCCTTTAAAAAAAAAGAAAAAAGTCAGAAACCCTTCAAAGGCTTTTTACACAAACACGCAAATGCCCAACTGAAAAATAATCCTCAGCCTATAGTACTTACTAGAAAAGATATTACAGTAATATCTCACTGCACCTTCTGCTAATGTGTTTTCTGCATGGTGCTGTTAACAACTACAAAAATAATAAGTTTGAGTGTATCAATATCGCACACTGCCTCGAGGCACAGCCATTTTCATTTGTGCACTGAAAGTAGGAAGCATAATGCGGTAAGGCAGATAATTCCTCATTTGAATAAGCCATTTCTATTTCACAGCCATATAAGACAATATAAAAGCCCTTTTCGAAAGGTAGTATCTTCACTTTGTAGACAGGAAAATGACATATAGCTGTGGAAAGGGTAAAGTGCTAAGAAGGGGTTTTACTTCTTAGTAGCTTCATTTGTGCTCAAAGAAAGGGTTGCCATTTGTGTGAGGGAAAAAAGAAAAACAGCAAAAATACAAAACTCACCTCTTTTATCCTTTTATTTTCAAATATTTGTCCCAATGATATATTTGCAAAGCTTAATGAAAAAGTGTATTGGTAAATTAAGTTTCTAGGAGAACACGAGTCGGCATTCATAGCGGTAATGGCAAAGGCTGCAGCAACCGCTTGCAAACCTGAGCTCTCCTATTTGTACCCTTAGGTCAGCTGAAAAGCGACAGCTTGGGACTAAAAGTCACCCAGGAGCATCGCAATCATTTCATAATTAATCTAGTATCACCACCTCCACTAAAAGCTGTTTAAATGCCATGTGTTACTAACCACCATAGCACAAGAGCGCACAACGAGAGACGCTGGAACAGCGCCTATCCAAAGCGGCCAATATGATTTACTTTCTCTTTACTGCTAGTAACTAAAAGTAGGTAATTTAAAGTAATATTTTAAATTAAAAAAGAAAAAAAGAAAACAAACCTTCTCTTATTTTTTAAATCAGATTTCTGATTAGAAAACCAGAACCTCTGCGGATTTCTTATGCTATATATTACATAACTGTACACTTAGGCCTATTTTTCAGGTATCCTTTTAATGTATATTTTAAAAGCACATCCGTGTTATAAATTCCTATTGTTTACATACCCACATGCATTACTGGTGCACATAAATTATATATGAATCTTATGAAGCCCAGATCTAATTCAGCTGTTACTGAAACGTGCTGCAAAGCCTTTTCTGATTTCAGTGTAGCAAGAGCAGTGCTCTGTATCCCTTTTCGGTTATATTTAATTTAAACATAAAACATCAAAGAAGATTTCTCTCTTTTCATGATCTCTTTGAAATCAGCTTTTAATACTAGGTCATAATATTCATACTATTATATGGAAGTAAGACATAGTGTATTGTAGCCTAGAAGCTTTCATTATCTATTTTGTAATGAATGTTGCTCGCTTTTTTCTTTAATGCATCCCAAATTCCATGCTAAAGAAATTTTAATCAAATTTTGAAAGACATATAGGAGGTCTTATTTATTTTTCTTACGTTAAAGGGCAACAGTTGGTATGAATCAGACCTGAGCATGTTCCTTCTGGCAGAAAACAGCCCATGCCAGAGCTGCTGGAACTCTCTGCCTTTGAGAAGTTTAATTTATTGTCGTGAATAATAAATTGCCATTCAATCAACCTTGTGAAACAAAACATGAAACAGGCCGCTGCTTAAATCTTGAACAGGGACCAAAAGAGATTTCCACAAAGGAAGCAAAATTGGGAGAGGCATTTTATATTAAATAACGTCAATTATTTTGTTCTCCCTTTTTGTCTGCCTTCAGTATTAATTAGGAGTAACTGACAGTTAATACGCTCCAAGCTCTGCAAGGTAAAATTGATTAGTATACTAAGATGGAAAACACAAATCAGTTTTTGATGAAAAATATCAGGTTTCAGAGCACTGCATGGGGCAGCTGTGGGGAAGCAAAAAGTGCGAAGATATTAACCCATCCACAACACTCAGCTGGGCATTTGCCCAGTCCTGCTGACCAAACTGTCAAGGCAGACGACCGGCCACTACTTTTTGGGTAAGCAGTGCATTATTTCCTCTTAATCTTTGCTTGCTGGCTTGTCCACGTTTACTGTGACGTACACTGCTCAGTAGCCACAATCTGTATATCTAAACAGCTTGCACAACTAAGGAAGAACAGGTTTTAATTCATTCCGCTGGCCTGCATAGTAGGTGTTACATCTTATGTTACTGATGTACCTTTTAATCACAAAGTACCACTCTGGGACCCAGAGTTTTCTATGTGAAAAGATGTCTTAAGAGTTATGACTGCTATATTTTTTAAATATATAATTATTTTCTTTAAAATTATCTTATTTATTTCCTAAGCTTTACTTCTAAGGAAAAAAAATTAAAAAGCTGTCTTGAAGTATAAAGTTTCAGTTACTAAAACCAAACAAAATACCAACAAAATACCCCCATTAATAATGTTGCTCTGATTCTTTCCAATTTATTTTATTCCAAGGAACTCCATTTACACTCTAATGACAACATTTCCAAATTCAACTGTCTTTGAAACATTTTGGTATTTTGACTTATTTCACGTTTTCAAATAACTCTCTGCCCACTGGTTATAAATGACATTAATGTAATTCTGCTTTGTATCTACTCACACAGGCGATGAGGGCTGTTACAGGGTGGTTAACCATGGCAAATCAATAGGATACAATTTGGCGTGGAATGTCTTTTAAAGTAGAAAAGCCCTGGTATTACAAAAAGCTAAGCACTATAAGGAGCTAGAGCACACACCAGATCGTACCGTTGATTTGAGATCCCAGTCAGCGGTTATCGCCAGCGTTGCACACGCCTGCCTTTTCCCTTTGCTATGGAAAGAGCTGTACCTCAAGATTGTGTTCTAAAGATCACTAAGACATTCTGCTTGGCAGATTAGCACCCGTCCTTGCTGGAGACGGGACAGGCAGGCATTTCAGCGCGGCAGTGGGTGACATCTTACCTTCTTGCAATGCGTATGGCTGCCGGGAGCAGCGAGTTGGTGCGGAGGAAGTGCGGCTAGGAGCCGATGTCAGCGTTGAGCACATACTGCCTAGTAACATCCCGCTGACATTCTACCTGCTCTCTGCACCCCGGCTATTCATAAGCTTCCTTCCATAAAGTCACAACTTCGGGAGTGAAAAAACCCCTCACTCCAGCCCAGCCCAAATGGAGGACTGGAAGGCGGATCACGTGGCCGCCAGGAGCTGGTCTTGTTGCATTACACGCAGCAAGTGTGGATGGCAAACAATATCGGTTGATGTTTATGCCACATGTTCTCAGTCTTTTCACGTATCAGCACCAAAATCCTGTTTCTGCACAGTGTAACGCCACGGGATCCTACCAGGAAAGGGTTACGGTCTAATAGGGCAAACTGCAGAACACACATGGCACACTAAGGAAGACCAAGAGGAACTGACAGTTACAAAGCGAACCCTTGCTCTGGAAGGCAACAAGCATTACCCAGTGAAGTTTTAACAATTTCCTAGAATGCACACTCAAATACATCGTGTTTTAGTCCCTGAGAAATTTGTCCATGTTCAAATTATCTGCCTCTTAAGGACAGTTGAGATTTTGAGGCAAAACAATGTTATTATTTGGGCTAATATTATTGCTGAAGTCAGCTATCTGCCTGCTCAAAAACAGTTAACAGAAACAAGATTCATAATTCAGTGCTAAACCACTGCCCCAAATGCATACGAGCGCTGATCTGTGCCATGGGCTATGCTGGGACTCCCAATGCAAGGGCAAAAGCAAAACAAAAGCTCCACATCCTTAGTGCAGTATTTGAGGAGTTACCTCAGCAGGTCTCTTCCCGTTCCTGATCCATCCTTGTGAAACCAAAGCTTTTCAATAGCAAGTTTTGCGCTTTCCTAATCCAAAAGTTTGTGTGCTTTATATCCAGATGGCAAGATTATTGATCTTTCCCATATTTCACATTATTCAAAAGTGACCACAGACACAAAAATGCTATTTTCTTGTCCCTGCTTCTAACATACCACAGTATGTAAGCCAAATAAGAAATTAATGAGCTGTTCTCCCATATCCAAAGATCAAAATAAGCCAAATGTTCCTATTTCTGCCTGTGGTACATTAGCCCCTTCAGCCCATCAGGCCACTCTCCTTACGGCTGTTTAGTTGGCCACGCTACTAACCTCCTGGGACATGCAAGAGCTTGTAAAACTTTCTCGTTGCAATTAACAGCATTAGTCTGGAAATCTTTTACAGTAGCAGTGGCAATTCTATATGTGACATGATCCTTCTATGGAAGATGCCGTTTCTAAAATCACTTTGCAGTAAGGCAAACCAGAAGCTAAATCAACTTGTTAAGACACACCTCTTACCTTTAAATAAAAACTTATAATCCTGTAATAGTTCACACTTGCTCAGAGTGGAGTCCAGAGGGGTCTCCATCCATGTTTTAATTTCTTTCTTGCCTTCTTTCTTCCTTCCTGTGCCATGTCAGAGAGCTCTCCCCACCTCTCCAAAGGAGAAAACTACTGTTCAAGTTTCTGGCTTTTCTCTAAATAAAAAAGCCTTTAAGAGATGGCAAAAACTGTGACTGAACAGGGAAAGGCGCCTAACAGGTGGTCCAAGTGTGTTCCTTCACACATGCAACTCTCATCAGGAAACAGCGGAAAATTCAGGGGAAGGAGAAGGAATTAGCAAAACCTATGGGACCTTTCTGCAGCCTGTCACATCATCCCCCAGCACAGGCAACCTCACGCTCTCCTCTGCATCTGCATTGCATTAAAGAGGATGAAGAAACACAAACCAACTTTCACTTGAATATGAACTCTCCACTTCATGTCACCCTCACGACAATCACGTGAATCACATATGGCGAACTCAGCCTGGGAACCGCGCTAGGACCTTGCCGGCCAGGAGCAGAGCTAATCCTCACTGCTGCCCGCATATGGCTTGTGACTGAGCACCGCAGGTTCCTCCCTGCCTGCAGCTGCTGGCCCAATCGGCGGCACGAGCAGGGCCAACTGGATTGTGTCAGCAAGATGGACTTGCATTTTTTCCATGGAGTCGGAGCAGGCCAGTGACGAAGGGAAGCAAGGCGAGTAACAGGGGTGATCTGATTTCAGAACTTGCTACCTAGAGCGCAGGCTGCATGCTCGCTGATCTCTTTAGAGAGGGAAAAAGATTCACTCTCCCAGCTCCACAGTTCTCCCTAACCTGCATTTGCATCTGTCATCAGATACTTGTGTTTCCCTTCACACCCAGGAAACAACTTGCCCCAAAACAACAGCATTCCAGGCAATCTGGCAAGTCTCATCCCTGCGGCATGTCCTTGCCTCATCTGTTTGCTAAGCTAGGATAAAAAAAAGAGAAAGAAGAAGAAAAGAAAGAAACCAGCAGCTGGTCCTCTCCCTGCCCCCCAGAGGGAAGACCTGCCATTCACAATAGATAGGTTACCATTTGCTATAATGAACCTTTCCAGTCTTTTCTGCTACCTCAATTGAAAGTCATAAATGTAATAAAAAGTAATAATAAATAAATTGTAAAGTAATAAAAAGTAAAAAAATAAACATTACTTTGAAAGTGAATCTACCTCAGAGGGAGAGTGAAGCCTCTCAACTGGTTCAATTTCAGCTGGGAGCCTCCCCATAGTTTTCAGATAGGAATGATGTGCTAGTCTCAATATCCACCTTGTAGGCACATGCAGGTCTCCTAAATGCCTGAAGCTCTCTGCTAAGGTAATATGATGCTTCCAGGGGCTGGTGAGACTAAAGCAGCTCATTGCAGTCTTGGAGTATTAATGGGGGTAAGGACAAAAAATACATTCAGACCACTTGTATCACCAAGAAAATAACATCCTCAAAGATGAAGTAATGCAGCTGAGAACAAATTTTAACTGAGCAGTTGGCACACGTGGAGAGAAATAACTCAGTCGATGGCAATAACACATCTGATGAGTAGCTGTAAGTCCTGTGGTGTGGCTCTTCAGGAGATTTTGCTCTCTAACGCTCTACCTGGGGACTGTTTCTGCATGGCTTCTAATTGACAGGTCAGTGTTTTCCTATCAATTGCCCATCATAACATTTGGACTCTCATATCTCTTACTGCATTTAAAAAACTTTCTCTATGACAGCAAGCACAAACAATTTCAGATCCTGACCCTATCTCCGGAGTCCCTGTATCATGGTATTACTGTTACAAAACCCATCAGTACGTCATTTGGGAAACATCCTGAAAAGTCAGATGCATTGGTGCAAGCCAAGCAGGGATGTGACGGATCAATTTGAATATTTAAACAGCAGAATTAAAAAGAAAATAAATGGGCAGCCATCTCCAGATATGAGAGCATCCCCACTCAGAGGAGATTACTGAACAAACAACACATCCTGATGTCTGATGGAATATGAGCCTGAAAATCCCTTGGCATAAGCCACCATCTACAGGGTGGGGGGTGGAAGAAGCTTATCTCCATGTTCCACAAAAAATGAGCTTTATAGTCAAGCCTTTTATAAGACCCTAAGAAATAAGACACTGGCAGGCAGACAGAATTGTGGTTGGATCTGCTGTAAGAATTGCTGTAACCATCAAATAAGTTATTTTAAAGGAGTTTGCCACATCCATCTCGACTTTTACAATGACATATGCAGGAAAACAGAGCAGTGTTTTCTTCTCTCAAGAAAGAAGAAAAAGAAGCTATCTATCTTCACAGCTCATGCAGAAACCTTCACATGTATTTTTCTGCCTTTACTCACAGCCAGTCACTCCTCCTGAGCTCTCATCCTGCTGTGGACAGTTATATTCAAACAAATGGTTTTTAAGAATCCAGCTACAATTCTTTCTGCAGCCGCATTACAGCCTCATTTGTCCAGGACAGGAAACCAGCTTCCTTATTGGGACTGGAATTGGACAACTTCATCAACAGCTTATGACAGACAGGAAAACTGAACATCTGTCTTACATGTCTGTATCTCAAGTAACAAATTAAAGACCAGAAATACTCCACAGGACAGCTATTCCAAAATGTTTGCATTCCTGGGCATTGACAGTCTTGGAGGACCACTAGCAAACCTATTCAAAGTTCATAAGTACTTTTTAACATGGCATCAAGAAACAGGGACAAACATTGTCATTGCCTTTTAGGATTATAGGTGCTACTGCTGTTAGACATTAAAACAGGCCCATATCAGCATTTCTAGCTTCTGTTTTAGTTGATGAAGTGCCCATAGAGACTAAGCTACAGAGTTCAGCAGCATCAAATCTAACTGCCAATATAAACAATCCGGAATACAGGGCAGTGCTGCTGTCAGGGTCAGGGTCAGGCCTGCTCCCCAGCATCAGACTTTCTGGGATGAGCTGTAAAACCTGGTTTTGAGAGGGTCAAACCACCCTCTGAGTGTCATGGTATGAGACATCTGTGTTACACTTAAGGTCAGTGATCCTTTCTAGTCAAGAGAACCTCTACCAAGCTGAGACGACAAACATGAACCTCCAAATGCCCAGAAGGAAGCATGCAGGATTTGCTTGTGTTTATTCCTATCCACGCTTATTCTGTAGTTGGTTTAACTACAGTGCTAATCAAGTACTTTAACACAAATATATTAGCTCCATAGGAAATACGATTCAGCAGAGAAAATAGTTAGATATTAAATAGGACCAGTAAATCCCCAGTCACCCATGTGTGCAATGTGGGCTGAAAACCTTTCACTGCAGAGAAGTGCCAGCCTTCTGCACTACTGCTGGCAGGTTCCCATCTACAGCCAGAGAATGGGTACCTGCTTTAATGATGTTATTCCTACTCTTTTGTCATTTCTGCTGGGTTTTGTATTGTAGTCCACAGTGAATGCAGTGGTTCATTACCACACAGGGAAACAATCTGGACTGGGACAGCAGCTGAAGATAGTGTAAATGTTAAGCACCATTTTATAAAGAGATCTTAAGCTGTTTCCGTAAGTGCCTTGTTTTTGAATTACCTACTTGGATTACATAAAGTCCTCCAGCACAACAGATCAGTCTTGAAGTCTTTCTCTGTCATCATATTTAGTAAGCCTTCAGTTGGGTCTTCTGGCTGTGTTCTGGCCTGTGGTCTCTGTGTAGCTAACACCGTTAGATGCTTTCGCCCCCTGATTTGTCTATTGAAGTCAAAGCCTCCTTCATAATTGGAGTTTGAAAGAAAAATAATACACACAATAAGCTCTGCTGCACACTCCAGCATTAGTATATGGATAATTCAAAAAGGGCTACCTAGATGTCACTGATGAAAACTCAGTAACAAAACATGTAGTTGGGTTTTTGTCCCATTTGGCCATAGATCTGGAAAAGGAGGACATGGCCAGCCAGGCTTTTACCACTACAGGATGGTGTTTATTGCAAGACTTCTTATCCTGCTCAGCTATTCTCACCTAATGCAACACACAGATTTTTGTACAAAATGCAAGCACTGCAGAGCTGCCATCAATTTGCAGCACAGTAAGGGTTTGTTAATTTTCTCCCCTAGCAATGAGTGTGGCTCAAATACATGGGGCCACCACAGCCCAGCTCTTCAGTAGCTTTGTCGGGAGCATGCAACACGGTACGCAAAAAATCTGTTTCCCTGTCTTATATGTCAGTCTTGGGGGTGTGATGAAGACAGCCAGTCCCAAGTGCCGTGTGCCAAGCTACATGTGAGCATCACACTCTGCTGCCCCTTTGCATGCCTGGCTGGATTAGCCGATGTCAACAAGAGAGTTACACCCTTCCCTACATGGACACATATGGGGCTTCCAACTTCACACACACCATGGGTAGGGACTAGGGGGACGGGACGGGGCGGACAAAGCACATGCTCAAGGCCCTGGGAAGAAATGCCAATCAAGTTCTGACTCTTGAAATGGTATCAGAGCTCCTTGAAACAGAGCCAGCACCTTCCCCTGGGGCGGGGACACACTGAGCAGATTCTGTTCTGAGTAAAGGTCTCCTGATAGCAAGGCACAGGACAGCCCAGCACTTCAGTGCTGCCAGACTTCTTGGTTCCTCATCTCTCATCCTCTCTGGGGTTTGCACAGCTGGTGTGGTGAGTACAGTGGCACTTGAGCATGACGGTGATGCTGAGGAGGAAAGGCTCAATGATCTGCCCAGTCTGGAGGATCTCCAGTTTCTGTATGTGGTGTATTCACCACCATGAAATAAACTCAGATTGTGTCCGGTGCTTCCCCTATCCATCACCCATTATGTTTGTTACAGAGATGGCTGCTGAGCACAAGCAATGACATGCCAACAGCCCTCTTGGCCTCCAAGGAGGGAAGTAGGACAAGCAACACCAAGTCTACAAATGGATCATGCAGCGGAGAGGATAGAAGTGTTTAAAACGAAGTTAAAGGCAGGCTCAAAGCTGCCCTAAGGTGGTAAGCCTAGGGGCTGAGCAGAAAATGGAAATGTCAACAAGAATGCAAGCAGGTTGGACAGTTAAAAGTGTGTTCTTCCATCTGATATGTACACCTTAAATAAAAAAAAATGATGCTGAAGCATTTTCAAATAAAGCAGCTGAATGCAAATGTGAAATGCTGCATGAAAATCACAGGAATAAGCCTGAGATTTAAATATCAACACTGACATATAGGATGAGCTGGTTTAATAACATCTCTGTTCTGCTGCTCCCCAGGAAAACATGCTGATACGGGCTGGGAAATCTGAGGAGCAGCTCATGTGATGCAGACTTCTGACATTCCCCCAGACGTGACTAAGCTTAAACAAGTGGCATTATCTGGTGTATTTGAAAGCAAGATGTGAACAACATGATCGTGGGGCTTTTTTTGGTACCACACAAAATGTTCCGGTTTGGATGGGGTTTGTGAAGTGAGCGATATTACAAACAAGTTTAAATTTGCCTGTGGCTTTTATAGTCTTGCCAGCCTGAACTGAGAGTGCTGAGAGTTAATAACATGAACGTAAAGAACAGCAGTTGTGTGAAAATGCCTATAATTGAGCTGACACCAGATACCACAACCAAAATAACTACGATTCCTATTACAGAAAACACAACCTTAGCTAGAAATAGAGCCTGAAGTGGGCAGTCTTAGTCAGTTTTAGAAGTTTTACATCATTACAAATACGCTGATATCTAAAGCGTGCTACTTCCAAATATAGGATTAAATAGTGGGTCATCACAAATACTCTTTTCCAGTTGTGAAGCTGAACACGTAAGTGAGCTTTGTGTTAACTGAAAAGTGCATAGAAGGGAACTGAAAATAAATGTATGATGAAAAGCCCAGATGCTGATACCCTAATATGTGTGCACAGCCCAGGAACACGAAGCTCAAATAGCACCTAAGCCCCCCATACAAGCCCACCCTACAGGCACACAGTGCTCTGCCCAGAGCTCCTGCATGGCAGTTTCTCTTATGGGATTAATTTTGTTCTACATTCATAGGGACTTTAAAAGAAAAAATAATAATCTTGAGATTATTTTTAAGACTTCTATTTTTGAAGAAATCAGAGCAAAAAGGTTTAACCAGCCTGATTAAAACCACAAGGTCAGGGCTGATCTCTGGGCATCAGAATAATTCATTTAACAGCAAGCAATGACAGCAGCTGACTATTTATTGCCCAGTTCTTCAAAAAGCTCACCTGATGCCCCAGCTTTGCAGTAGCCATGGGCTACTTCTGGAGGAAGAGAATTTTCTTCAATCTACTCCAAGAGCTTTCACTACAGATAAATACACCATTGCTTTCTGGGTGACAAAGCTGTGCTGTTTTGTAATATAGACA
>JANHGB010073654.1:8793-20305 GCA_026283785.1 Coracopsis vasa
TGTACCCTAGTGTCCTACCCAGTGAGAGCTGAATGCAAACAGCAGATCAGGGCTTCCTCCTCTTGAAGGCACATAGTCCCGGCACTGAGAACAGGACAGTGCTTACAGAATTCCAGAAAGAGCAAAATACACTGAATTTCAGCTTTCTTTTCTTTTTCTTTATAGCTAAGCTAGTAAGTAACGTGATGAGTGAAATCATGAAGTTAGTGCTGATTAATAAACGCTTCTTAAAGGTCAGGAAATGTCATCTTATTCTTCGCTGTTGTCAGTCATGAAGGCTGGGTCACTGCTTGGCGTGTGTGAGAGACAGATAGACAGGCTCAGTTTGGGGGAAAAAAAGTCCTGAAGACTTCTGTTTTTCTCCTTGAGGAGATATCTGTCATCATCCACGCATGTGTTTCAGCTGCTATTGCTGAAAGGTGGGGTGGTTATAAATGTACATTGCTGAAGGCCAAAACCTTGATGTTTGTTTGGCAATTAGGTTGCCAAAACCCATCACAAAGGTCTGAGGTCAGCATTGCCTTCTTGAATGCTACTGTACTGCAGTGCCATCAAACCCTCATGTAAATTCAGTCTTAAATGAAAAGAGAGAGAGTTTAATTATGACATCTTACTGCAGAGGAGCAGTAATTAATTTTTAAGTGTGCTAGGTGTAATAGGATAATTATCCATAGAATGGATGCTGACTCTCAGGGAGTGCAGAGCCAAATGTGGGAGCGTGGGGACAGTAAAGAGCTGCTCTTTAGTGAGTGACCAACGCTCTTAGTGACTTTTTGCTGGAGATGCCAGGTGCATTGGAGCCAGCTCCAATGGCCTTGCAGGCTGGCATTGGCAGCTGAAAGCACAGCGCATGTGCTCTTCTTTGCAAGCCTCTTGTGAACTATATACTAATTTGCCCGTTGTTTACATCTCGTTGTTGTAAACTCTGATGCAAGTTCATCACTTTTTCATACCCAGAGGTATGAATTGCCAGAGGCAGTTAGTAAGACTTGCTATAAAATAGGGGTGTTCAGACAAGAATCGTACTCTTTCTTTGGCTGAGACCATTGGCAGATGCTAAAGGGGAAAGTTTATCTCACCAATAGGCCCTATAAAAAAATCAGTTTTAATCTCTCAGCTACTTCCTAGCATGCCTGATGCTACTGGAAGGCTTCTGTTTTTCTGTGAAAATGATGTCTTTTGGAAATCCTTTAAAGATATTCAGCCTTTATCTTCTTACAGCATCTTCTGCAAGATAATCCCATGGGAAACCTTCTGCCACTCCTATGGAATACATTGCTTTTTATTAGCATATTTATATATCCTGATGTTTATGTTGTCAGCGAGGGTAAAGGGCTGATTTTATGGCATTTGTTGTTTCCAGACATCTCTTGACTATTCTCTCATTAATTATTCTTTGAATATTTTTAATCTTTCCAGCCCTTTGTTATAGGCTTTCTGTGCTCCTAAATGTTTTATTTGCTCTTATGGGATGGATTTTCTTCTGACTGCATTTTCTGTGAGATGAAAGGGCCATAGAGAAGCATCATTTTCTAAGACAGTGGAGACTTTAACCTTTACAGTAGTACTTTAGGTGTTAATTACTATATTCTTTATAGTTGGCTTGCTTTTTTTCCCTTTGTAGCTATTGCTTGTTTCTATTATATTTTTACTAAGCTATCACACTGACCTTCTGGCCATGTCCTTAGCAAGCATATTTACATATCTCATCAGAACAGAGTCCTGGGTGAAGGGGATCCAGCCACATCATTGTAGTTGGACTGCATATTTGTATGAAACAAATATTTTAGATGATAGCCTGAAATTTCTGAGCTTTGCAGTGATCCTCAGTAAGAAGTTGAAAATCCACTTATTTAACCAGACTGCACTGAACTAGAAGAATATTCAAGTTCAGACTGGAATAGGGCTTCATGGAATCTGCAGCACAGTGATACTAGTGGGGTTTTAAATTTTTCATTATGTTTTACTTTGGCTGTTTGGTTGTTTGCTGACTGCACTTATCAGAAGCAACGAGGAAAGAACGTAAGGAGCTAAATTGTACTGCTAATTCAGTGTTTATTTCTGATTAAATAGCTTTCCTGTCCTTTGATTTATGAGGAAGGAGAAGCATAAATGGATGACTAAAGGATTCAGCTGCATAACTCCCCTTAATTTCTGTGGCTGCTATCTGGCTGAACATTCAACAGGATTTAAACATCTCTACTGGTGTCCACAGTGTGCTAAACAAGATAGAAAATGTTATCTGGTTCAGCTCTGAAAAGGCTACAGTCAAAGCAAGACACCAAAAGAGTGATACTGTGAGAATTATTATATATATATATATAACTTTTTTGTTTGTTTCAATGATTAACAATGCTGTTTACTCCCTTTCTCTGGAACTGGTCAGAAGAGTGAGCTGTTGCTGGGCATATGCACAGTGGCAGAAGACTAGAGTGGGGAAGGGTCTCAGTGTGTGGGAGATGAAAAAAATCACTGGAAGACCTGATTGCTAATGTCATTACACAGTTGCTGTCACATGGCGGTAGTGTTGTGATTATATGAGGCTGTAAGTCAGGAGACTTGAGCTTCCGCCACATACTTCCATGCATCTTAAACCCAATCATTTAATACTTTTGTGTCCTAGTTCTATTTAGAGATGTTTCTGGTTCCCTAGCTCCATGGAAAATTTGTTGAACTCCTGTGAAATGCACAGGTAGGGAGCTGATCAGTGATGCATGAAACAGTACAAGAAAGTGGGAAGGACTCCAGGTGATGTTAATGTGTTATAGTTGTAGAATATGAGACTTTATTTGAATGGCAATGCAGCTCATTCTGCCTCTTTCAATAATTAAGAAGCAAATAATTGGCTCTCCTGAGGGTCATGAAGACTTTCTCAGAATGTAAAGAATACAGTGAAATTGCAGCAAATGTCAGATGGAAAGGTGGATGGTGCTCACTGTGGAGGATGACTGTCCCCTTGCTGATGCTGGGAAGCCACAGCACCACTCACCCATATAGATCATGAACTTTCTGGGAGAGCTCTCTCTTCCTCTTTGCCCAGTAAGAAAAGCCTTAGTTCATTTTTGATGCTGCCGTGCTAAACATACATAACCGCATTGCTACACATACAGAACAGTTGAGCACTGGGCTCTCCCAGGAGACAGGAATGGAAAAGCTTTCTGGGATTCTTGAGTCCAATCCATGGCTGCTCTCAGCAGCCATATTACAGGAGGCTTTGAGAAGTGCCTCATTTTCCACCTACCAGCCAGCGAGGATGTTGCCTCTGTGGATCCCACTGCAGTAACTGTTGCAGATTTACACCCTGCTGACGGAGCTATTTAACATTTCCAGATTAATTTTAAGAAGCTTAATACTCCGCTCTTGTGTTCAGATGGAGCACATCCCAGTGCAGGATTCTCTGTAAAAATAATTCTATTTCCAATTTATATTTGTCTTTTTTCCTCTCTTTCTCTCTCTATTTCAAAATATTGTATATATTTTAGCACCCGAGGCTGCTGTCTGCACATTACCTTCTTTTGGCTCTTTTTCTGAGGGATGGTGAGAAGGAAGCAGGTATTGCATTTAGTCTTTGCCCATTGGTCCTGTTTGTTTACTTGCTGATGGATTATGCTGACATTTCACCCTCAAGAAAACCTGTCCATGCTACTGCAAGGCAGACTGTTCACCTGTGAACATTACCTGGCTTGATGTGTCCACAGGGCCAATTCTTTGCATCTGGACAAGACAGAAATGAAATGAAATCACAAAAGAAAGCAAGGAGGGGAAGTAGATATATTTTGTGGCATAACATTTCTTCATCTGTTTGTATGGCAGAGCCAAAAAGGTGAAGTTGTAAGAACTGCCTTTCCAAGACTAGAGATTGTTTCCTTTGCCCCATGTGCATCATTTTTCTTGTTGTGACAAGCAGAAAGAACAGATAAGCAAGCAATTGTTTTAAATTTTTCACTTCTCCTAGCCAGGACATCTTTTATGTTTTCAATGAAAAGTGCAATGTAACATTTGTATAGCCTTGTGGATTGGCTTCCTTTCATCTGTGCTGTAATTTGACTAAGAAAAGCTGAGGTTTTATAACTATTAGTTACAGACCGTGCCTAAGAAATTAGAGTGTCAGAAGCCATTAACCAGTATGTAGAAAAGACTGGATATTGTTGAGACCTGTTTTGCTTATTGTTTTAACTATCACCAGCTGAAACACTGGTGAAAGAACTATTTAATATTTCTTTTATTTTCTTGCTGGGAATAGAAGCTGTTTATAAATCGCCTTTAATCTATGATCTTGAATAAACTATGGCAAGCTGGTGAGCTGATTGTTGTCTTCAAAAGGAAAAGGCCAGACAAATTGCTTTTCTGTCATCAAGACTGGGAATTTCATATGTTTAGATCTGTATCAAAAGGTGCTGTTTGAACTCCTACATACCTGCGTATTTGTCCCTTTTCTGCTGTGTTCAGGCCATGGGTTGCAGGAAGGAGTCAGGGGCAGAAGATGGGCTCATGGCAGCAGCCCATTGACTCTAGCAGGTCACAGACTGCAGCAGTGTAACACTTACATATGTGCCTAATATTTAACACCTGTAAAAGGTATCATTAACTTCTTAATGTTCATTCTTAAATAACACTCAGCAGTCTTTTATATCGTTTAACACCACCCAGATCTTACCTAGTCAATTCCCAAGCTGCAGCTGTGGGATGGATCCCATCACCAGTTTTCAAGACAGGAGAAATGCAATTGCGGAGCTTGCCTGAATGTAGGCAAGAAACCCAGAGCAAAGCTAGGGCTTTCTGACCTGTGCTTTTGGCTGGGTGCTCTTGCTTGTATTGTTGGCCATTTTTTCACTTAGCTGAGTTGAGCTGAGCTGAGTTAATGTTTATGTTTATTCTACTGTCGTACAACTGAATTCCATTGCGAGCCAAGTTATTGTTGTGTTTCAGCTTTTGAAATTTAGCTGTTTCTGCTGTATGCTTAATAACTGCTTGGAAGACGGAGAGTCTTTGCATTTTCCTTGTGGAAACAGTTGCTTGGTTTGCCGGAGGCAAAATGCATCATGAAATCAGATGTTTCTAATTGCTCCTTGTTTCAGGAGTTTCTATTGAACACTGAAAATCATCCTTAATGCATGAGTAAGCCTGATGAACAGATAGATTTAAAAAACATTGACTCAAAATAAATTTCTCTTGGAAGCAGGATAATTGTTGAATAATTCTCGTGGGAGAGATGCATGAATTTCTTGCAGGCTTTTTTGAACAATAGGACTTCAAAGAGATTCAGTGAAAAGAATGAAAGGTACTCTTAATCTTCTAACATAGTATTGTTTATTCCCTTTTGCCATGAGGGCATCTGCCTCGTTGGTATTAATAACATTTCATACAGTCCTCAGGGAAACAGGTACCTTCCAAGAAATGCCTACAAGGAAAAAAATAATTGTCCCAGTGTCATAGGCGGGAGCGTATATAACCCATAACTCCTCAACTGACATCATAGCTCCTGAGGCATTTGCTTTGAAAAGGAAAACATGTGTTCTAAGGCAAAGTAATAGGTGACTTGAAAGAAGTATGAACCAGATGGCATCTTATCTCAATCTTCCATGAACCACAGTCAGATAACTGAAATGGTAGATAATCAAAAGCACTATTTATAGGTGCTTCACACACACAAAAAAGTGTAGTCTTTAAAATAAGTAGCATGCAAATCAAAGCAAGCAATTCTGAAAGGCAGTATGAGGCGACAGAACAAAGACCATTCAAGCTGACCTCAGTGGTCAAACTGACAAGCATATTTCAACTAGTTTTAAATGCAGTTAAATAAAGGTATTTGATGAATGAAATGACCAGCATATACCAGAGACTTTAATATAAAGTTTCAAAGAAAATAAAGATCCTTCCCATTTTAGAAGAGATTATAGGATCGAGGAACCAGCAGCTGTCCAGGCAGATGAACATTAAAAACACTTATAACAAAAGATGACAGCAACAGTAGCAGTAAGATTTCTCTCCTAGTTGAAAGACTTTCTTGCAACAGAAAGAGAGAATGTTACTTGTACAAATTAGTTCTCTGTTCCAAAGTGCATTTTTTTTCAAAACACAGGACACCCAGTTCAAGTCTACAGCAGCGCTCAGGCAAGCAAGGATAAAGTTATAGAAGGTACTTTTTTTCTGCTGTATTGAGACTTTCCATCAATAAAATGGCAGTTAACTAAACTGGATTGACTAAACTGAATTAACTACTCTCAGAAATCCCTCTATTAAATACATACCACCTCTACAAAATTGGAGCGGTTTTATGCAGATAGCTAAACTTGGCGATGTCCAATAAACTCATGAACCGCTACAAAAAGAAAGAAGCAGTTGAGAAGCTGGTCAAATGCATAAGCTAAGCTTATATATAACCTGCATAAGTCACCAGAAAATTCAACTATGTTGTTAAAGTTACTAACAAAAATAGCTACAAAGAACACATTGTCAACACTGAGAATACAGAATATAACAATTAAATAAAGAAAAAAACTATCCAGTGGTATCAGACTGAGATTAATGACTCAACTAGTTACATGATCAGCTCAATGCAGCAAATGGCTTAGAAACTTAAAATGAGATCAAACTTAAATGTTACCTGTTAGATTTCATGAAGCACAAACACAAAAAAACCTGAGAATTGTATCAAAAGCATTCAAATCTACTAGTTGGAGGAAGTTTACACCATTTAACTTAAGATCAAACTATTTAAGTCTGGACCAACTCTAGATTTAAAGACTGCATAGCAATTAACCTTTTCTTTCCCACAAGCAATCTAAAAATACAGGTACAAAAAAAGCAAAGTTTGTAAGCTACCAAGCCAGTGCTCTCAACAACTGTTAGCAGGTTGAGGTTTCCTAGAACAAAAACTGAAATTGAAGAATAAAGCATGGCACATACCATTAAGGAAAAGATCTTCAATATCATGAGGGCAAATAAATCTGCAGACATCTTTCATACACTTTTGGAACTGGAATTTAAATTTCCATTATATCAGCAAGTGAAGTTCTACACATTTCTTGCTACCAGGCCAGCCTTTACATGATGCAATTTTCTTTTCCCAGTGAGTTGGACCATACCCGGCCTGGAAGTACTGGTGCACACTTTCAGATGTTCAGAAATATCCATTGTCACAGCTGCTTGGTCATGCATTCAAGTCAAGGCTTCTCAGGCTTAACCTTGACTAGAGGACTTTCCTCTCCGCACCTGTTTCTCCTTTCCTTCCCTTTGCCCAGTCATTTAAAAGATGATGGTAACAAAGCTAGGTTCTTCTGGGGTTTGGGTTTTTTTAGGTAGGAGTTGTTAGAGGGGGTGTGTCTGGTTTGTGTGTTTATTTTCTAAATCTGAGAATTTAAGCAGAAACTCACTATGAGGGTGGTGAGACACTGGAACAGGTTGCCCCAGAAGTTGTGAATGCCCCATCCCTTTAAGTGCTTGATGGGGGTTGGAACCAGACAATCTTTAAGGTCCCTTCCAAGCCAAACCATTCTGATTCTATTATTCTAGAAGCTGGATACCTGTACTCAAAGCAGCAGTTCTGCAGTCTCACTGAAATACAGTACTCAGACTACTTCATAGGAAATTAAGATAGTCTTGCCCAGAGTGAAAGGTCTTGATACGATATTTTTCCATAAAGCTCTTGATGACAGTAAGGACACATTCATGAGAAATGGCTGATAAAAAAGAAAAATATCTAGAAAATAAACCTCATCCATGAAACATTCAAATGTTGTTTATAAATAAGCATCAGCACTCTTCCAAAGCAGGTCATTAATCCTTACATTTGGAAACAGGAGGCCAAAGCTAAAACACTTTTACATACATTCTGAATTTGACAGCAAAGAAGTTTTTTAAACCATAATGAAACCTCAGAATAAACATATCTTTTTCTGGACACACTGCAGTTTCTGGTGTGCCCTTTTACAGTGGGAAATAAACAGAAGAGCATTAACAGCCCAGTGAGACCTCACAGAAAGAACAGCAGGAATGAGAAAAACACTGAAAAATTCAGCTGAAGTCTTGCTGCTTTGCTGCTTGCCAGTTTTATATCTGCCACATGGATATAAAATTTTCAATGCTGCACAAGGCTATCACGGGGGTGGGGGGGGAAATCCACTCTGTCAAGTTACCAGACTATTTCAAATGTTTCTTGCCAGTGGTAAGGATGAATCAGCAACCACAGATAGAGGACATACTCAATTTAAACCTGTCCTCGTTTCATCTGGAATAGAGTTAATTTTCTTCCTAGAAGCTGGTACAGAGCTGTGTTTTGGCTTTAGTCTGAGAATAATGTTGGTAACACACCAATGTTTTAGTTGTTGCTAAGTAGTACTTACCCCGATCAGAGCTTTTCCTCCAGTGAGGAGGGGCACAAGAAGCCAGGAGGGAGCACAGACAGGACACCTGAACCAAACTAGCCAACATGAGATGAGAGTTTTCAAAGAATGGTTTTACATTTGGCTCAAAAATGAGAAGTTCTGCACATGTACGTATATACTCTTAATAGTTCTGTTACCTTTTAACTATTTGCTGGGGTTTTGGCTGTGTTGGGGTGATGGGTTTTGTTGGTTTCTTGGTTAGTTAGCCTTTTAAGGCAGGTCACAAGTTCACTTATTACAAACTACTTGTGGGACACAAAACTTTTAAATTTTAACTATGAGCAGTGTGACCATTGAAAGCTAATTAAATATTCATAGATCATTTTGAATGGCTTGGGTTGCAAGGGACCTTTAAAGATCATCTAGTCCAACTCCCTTGCTGTGGGATCAAGTTGGGCCTTGACTTGCAACATATGCAACAAATCTACACTGACATTTTTGAAAAAGCATTAGCTCCCTGAGGAGTTGTGCACTAGTGCTGACTTTGGTCTTCAAATAAATGAACAGACTTACATTGGGTTTGGTGTGAGCTGGTTTCAATTGTCAGAAATTATTTAGCTGCACAGTAGGAAAGAGCAAGAAGGAAATAAAAAGAAACATTTTCCGTCCGTACAATACTTCTAATAAAATTCAAAGGTAGAGTTCAAAAGGCACCTTTTTGTACTGACACTATGGATTAATTAGAATTTGGGGAGATTTTTTTCCTCATACAACTGCAATTACAACTACATTATCCTTGCTGTTAAAGAGAATTGTTTCAGCACAGACATAATTTCTGATCTCCCGGCTATAGACAATTCTTCATCCTAAACCAGAAACACAAATTCTCAACAACACCCCCTGTGGAATGAGAACAAGACATCCTTTCCCCTTCCACCACTCATGATCCAGGATGCTCCTTTCTCTAAGGCAAAGTTGTGTTAGAAACAGAGCATAGCTGAGACACAACAGTCATTTTGCCACACAGCTTTTAAGTGAACATTCTCAAGAGCTGTTTTCTACTGATGCTTCTCAATTATCAATAATAAAAAGCAGGGGGACGGGGGAGAAGTCAACTCCATTTCCTAATACAATCCATGACTACCCAGCTACAGCATTGTATATTCTCTCAAATACAGGGACTCAAAGCTTTTATTGTTTCCTCTCTGTGTGAAGCAGACTGTTAGCAATTACTTTTACATTAGCTGAATTACTGAATCCTGATACTCACCTCCTCTCTAGATCCCCTCCCCTAATATATTCTTTCATCATTCTGCAGTGTACAGAACACAGATATGCCCTTAAGCTAGTTCGTGCTTTTACATCTAGGGAAAACATCCACTCCCTGGGTCCAGGATTTAGTATTCAGTGATTTAAAAAAAAAAACCAAACCAGCCACAGATAGGAACCATACAAAATCCAACATCATTTTTTACAAGCTTGCTCTGGAACAGCAGTATCAGAGCAAAACAACAGTTACCATTTCTGTGGCTGTTTTCTCTCCTTTGATCCCATCAGGACTAACCTGCTCTTCGGCACTTCAGTGACCTCTAATATTTCAGACCTGAAATTTCAGGTACTCATTTCACGTTACCAAGGTCTCCTTTTTCTCCTCCTAACACATGCATCTCCTCCCCTTCAGGTGGGGAAGGAATCAACGCATTATCTACAAGGTCAATGCTGATCTGCTATATGAATTCTTATACCCTGCTGGTAGAATGATTACCAGCAGTATTCTCAAAAAAGAAAGAAACCTCTAACATCCAGTGAATAACAATTACCAAAGAAGCAATCTGAATAACATTACAGATTAATTGTATCAATTGCATTAGTAGCAGTTTAAACATAAATATGTATGCACTCTGCATTAATATCACAATAAAACTGCTTCTCAAGATAGCATTTTAATTATTACATATAATTCTTTAAAACTAAGTAGGTTAAAAACACCAAAACCAAACCAAACCAACAAACAAAAAACTAACATAATTTTTTCTAGCAGCTCTACTGTAATTTTCTACAGATGAATATTTGATTAGCACAAAGAGGAGCAAAAATTCTGTGGCTTTAAGAAACCTTCCATTTTAAGTATCTCTCCTTTATCACAGTTTCTGATCCAAAACGAACAATTAATATTAAAAAAAAACAAACTGTGATGTAGACACTAAGAAAGGAGCAAAGAGAAGAGATACCAACATACAAAACAGACTGCAAAATCAGAAATTATTTTCAAAATTTTTTACATATACATACATTTATATATTTTATATTTTTTATTTCAAATCCCTATCTTGTTCCATTCAGAAGGCAGATCTGACAACTCTTTACAACATAAACATCATTATTTTTTGATTGCTAGGGAAAAATAGCTTCATGCCAGATTTTTTGGTATGGTATTTTTTATAGGTTACTGAAAATATTTTATCACAGTTTATGAAAACTCCACTTAAACTCAGATCATGAAGACATTCACAGGCTATATAATATTGTCACCAAACAACTGGAAATGTGATCTTGAACAGTGCCAAAGCAACCGCCTTGTTGTGACAAACAAACCTATCAATGACAACAAAAGAATTAAAATGAATAATACCCCATATGAGGAGGAGAACAAAGACTTTATACAGGTTGGGGAGGATTCTTATACAATATTTCCTCTATAAAGCTACTTTACAGCTGCTTAAAACATTATTTAGAAAAATAAAAATAAAAAAATTCATGCTTATAATTTTTCTTGTGATTTTTCCTTATTCAGCTGAAACTGTTTTCAACAATGACAAGAATGACACATGCTATTCCTATTTAAAAACATCTCACAGCTATTTTGCTGAAAAGATCCAAAATCTCCACCGTTTTGGACAAAGAACTTCAAATTTGTCAGAGTAGTCAAGAACCACAAACACACCTACCACCTGCGATTTATAAAACTTCTGCTAAGCTTAGGCCTCAAAAATGCTTCATTTTACACAAGAGTGTAATGTTACTAGAGTCTACCAGATAAACTCCCCAGGGCTCCTGCTGCAGTGAGTGCTCTCCAAGTTACACCTCAGTGCCAAGTGGAAGTTTTAAGGCAAGCGCAGCTCCTGCTTGCTGGAGGTCAGTGTGGCCCCACATGCAGGAAATGTGCTTAGAGTGCTCCCTCTGTT
>JANHGB010073662.1:0-19282 GCA_026283785.1 Coracopsis vasa
TTCATCTGCAAAAAGTGCCCGTTTTTGATAGTGTCTTTTTGTAAGTTTAACCGATTTGACAGAATGAAGGTCTTCAGGTAAATTTTGTAGAATTTGATATAATCTTAACAAGTTTTATAATCACAGTGATAGTGATAGAAGGGAGAAATTTCAGATTTCACAGAGAAAGATTAGGAAGGTTCCTAGAGATCAGTGTTTGTATTAGGTGCAGGTGATTCCTGCGGTTGAATGTAGCTGTTCCAGTTCCTGGGTTGTCCATAAATATTTAATATCTAGATACAGGTGCCCTTATATGCTTTAGCCTCTTGATAAAATACAGCTTTATTTACATTTATTTTACAAATAAATATCAGAGACTGGGGGGACTTGGAATATTTGCTTTGTATTCCAGCATAGCTGGACTCTAGTACAGTTTTGCTTTTGTTCCTCTTCCCATTGCTTTCTATCTGCCAGCAGTGAGCTCTGCTTTGTGTTCAATATTCTGTGTTTTATGGCATATGAAAAAGTTACACCATTATATATTTTATTCCAGAAGTATGCCTTATCAGTAGTTCTGTAAGGATAGCTTATATTTGGAAATTGGAATCTAATTTTTTTAATAACCTTGTCTTTAAAAGTACCATAGTAAATTGAGAGTTCCTTACAAGAGTTGTCTCTCCCTATGCAAATACTTTCATAGATTTGTAAGCTTATGGTTGTGATTGTGTGCAAGTGACCTACAAGGCATCAAACAGAACTAGTAGGAGATCAGGCTACAAGGATGTTGTTGGTTCTAAATATTTACAAAGTTTCGAGGGGAGACTGGAAAATACTTGAAAGAGATCCTTTGGCACCTAGTAAGTAGTCAGAATCTGGCTCAAGAAATCACGGGAGGTACTTGGAGTCCAAGTGACTGTTAGTAGCCACTACACTTTTTGGGTCTGTATGTGTATTCAGTGCTCTACTTAAAAGTTTATACAGTGTGACAGTCACTAAACAAGCTTCATTCAGCAACAAGACCTGTCCATTATCCCAGACTGGATGCCTGGGTAGAACAGACTTTTGGTTAGACCCAGCATGGATGTTTTTGTAGAACATGAGCTACTGTAGCTATGGAAATAGTGGTGAGAAAGTCTGAAGAGCAGCAACATAGAGCGTATATAACTTAAGACACTTAAAAACATAAGCTAATGCTGGAAATTTTGTTCCTATTGCGCCTTTTGTGGGGGGAAAGGGCATTTAATTGCACAGGCATTTTCCTAGATGCTCTGAGTAAATGTGTCTGCTGTTCTTCACCATGGTTTTCCATTTTTCCTCCGTTACTTGCCTCTAATTCAGCGTTTGTCAGTCAGTCAGTTACAAAATCAGACTTGACAGTCTTCTGATTTCACAACTGCTCACAAAACCAAATAGGAATTCTAGAAAACAGGACTAATCAATTTTTGAACTACCATTTCAACATGTAAAGATGACGAGAAGTATGAGGTAGTTTACTGGCCAAGGAAGAAACCAACATTACAATTGATGCCAAAAGTTTCTAGAGAGAAAAGTTCTGTCTGTAGCCGTTGATGGTGCTTAGCAAGGAAGACTTGCTACTAGGACAGCCAGGTGAACAGACAGACTTTTCCTGTCCTGACCACAGCTGTGCATTTTATTTAGAAAGAGAACCTTGCCCAGGTTTGTCTCTAGTTAGCTAGTACTCATCAGATCACTGAATCTCATAAGCAGTATTGTTCTACCAGGTAGGTGGACTGATCAGTTCCTGGCATCCTGCTTCAAAGGCATTTTGTTCTTACTACAAAGGAACATGCTGGACCAGTATACACATTACTTAGTGTGCAGCAGGACTGACACCCCAAGGCTAGTTTTGTTTTACCTAGAGCCAGCTGAGGTTTTTTGCTTTGCAGTTCAAAAGAGAATTTCTTGCTGAATTTCATCTCTGAGGGATGTGTGGCTTATAAGGCCTCTGAGAAGACTGGTGGCAAGAAGGTCTGCTGTCATGGCTAGCATATTGGCTTAGCAGTCAAGGAGCATTTTTGGTTCTTCATTGCCTTCTACACTTGGATGATATGGGGCACGTTGCTGTGCTCCTGTGCCCCAGTTTTGTACAACGGCATCTTACTGGTTAGGTGGCAACTCTTTGGGTATGGTAACAAAATACAGGGTTCTTTGCACTTGAGCTTTCAATTCTGCATCAGAGTCCTGATATGCTGTGAATATGTCAGGATTTATGAATGTTTTGCAGTGTTGTCACCCTTTCTTGCCTGTTCTTTTCAATAGCTACTGATCAAAGCTGAAGTACTCTTTTTAATTGTATACAGCATTTAAAGCTTGTGAGTGTTAAGTATGGGAAGGAAATGTCCAATGGTTAGATCACTCATTTTCCTCACATGAAAAATCTAGTGGTGAAGTAGTGAGGCTGCTAGAGAAAGGCACAGTTTTCTGAGACAAAATAGAGTTTAAACTAGAAATGTGGTTTTCAGGGGTTCTTCAAAGGCCACAATAAAGTTCTTGTCCTGGTTACTCCTTGGGATGTTACTGGAATGCAATGAATGATTATTTTATTCTTTTTGACATTTCTCCAAGAACAGCTTTTGAAATTAAGCAAACAAATCTATATCCTCCCGCTTCCCCTACCAGCTTTAGACAATGAGATCTTCAACAGGAGCTTTGACTTTAGGACAAAATGACAGATTGTAAGTTGAACATGGATAGAGTAGGTATTCAGGCATTTATCAGATACACATAGTTTTGTGTGTATATCTGAATCTGAGGTTGAAATATGATGGCTTCCTGGAGCAGGTCTTGTAATAATTTCTTTTACATTTTTAACATTTGTAGTGGATCTTTTGCTATATCATCTTAGGTTTGTACTTAAATCTAAATATCTCCCTATATCCAATTTAGATATTTTCAGAAGTCCATATCTATGTGAGAATAAGAATTGAAAAACATGTATGGCACCAGATGAAATGAGATGAACGTAACTTTGAGAAGAGTTTTCAATCTAAGCAATGTACATAGAGGTACATGATCATATACAGATGGGAGTAAGTGGCTTATGAATGGTATAGTGACGAAAGGTGGTTTCTTAAAAGCTACTCTTTGGAACTTAAGGGAAACACGCCTCGACTCTGTATTCAGACCTTTTCAATGGACTCCAGAACACCATCACCTACCTCCCTTTTACCGTTTCCTAAATGTTGGCTTCCCTGCCTGTGCCTTCCTGCTTGTAGAGGCGTAGCACTCTGTGTCTTATGTTTGCTCTTGGTGTACTCTTTGCTTGTTTGCTTCCTGTTCTTCAGGTTTGTGTTTCGCTTGCTTAAGCCTCTAACACTTTCACAGAAAGTTAAGAGTATGAGGCAAAGGGAAAATCAGTTTTGACACTTTAATTGTTTGTGAAAGAGAATTATTTCAGGACCTCATCAGTGTTACCTTGTTGCTGTTGGTGGGCCTTAATCACCACATAAACTTTCACATGAGAGGTAGAATCTCTCTGTGCTTTTTTTTTTCTAGTGCTTATGCTGGTTTCATTCTGGCAGGCTTGACTTATTGCTGGTTTTGTACTATAATGCTGTAGCAACAGGGAGTGTCAAAAGCATATGAAAGGATGCAAACAAGTTATAAAATTAAACTCCAAATCCTAAATCAAAGTGATAGAAGTGTTTTCTGTTCTCTGATTTCCCACCCACCACTTCTTTGCACTTATCCCAGCAATGTTAGACATGAGCTTGAAACTCTTCTGTTTCATGTACTGTTATATATGTAAAATGTTGGAATTTCTTTTAGATCAATTTCAGCTGGAGCAAACAAGAGCTCGCCATCAACTCCTTCCTTCTATATTGCAGGCCCACTCCCCGATGGATGGGAACAAGCTATGACCCAGGATGGAGAAATTTACTACATAAACCATAAGAACAAGACCACATCTTGGCTAGACCCAAGGCTTGACCCACGCTTTGGTAAAAGTTCATATCGCTTCAGAATTTCTGATTTGCTTCAGTTCACTCAACCTTAATATTTCAGGCATATTTTGAAAACTTCTTATAGTACAATTTTAATTTGATTTATAGAGACCTTATTTAAATCATTACTTAAAAAATACTAAATGGACTAGCATAATTCCTTTAGGAGTATATGTCACCAAAGTTTCTAATGCTAGGGGTTGGTATTTTGCCGATCCATACAATTCCCAAAATCGGTGGCATTCAGAAATTACCTATCTAGAGACAATTTCAGTCAAGCCCACTCTTTCTTATAAAATTGCAAAACTTTACCATGGAGGAATCTTTTAATTTCCAAACAAACACTTATGTTCCTTTGTGCTGTTTTCAAGAAGGCGGCGTTGTCAAATAGTAATTTATGCTGTTTTAATACACTTGAAACACATACCAGCTTATAATTCCAGCTTGTCATAGTGATGATCATGACAAAACTTTGTTTTAAACAATATGGAGATAAATGGTAGGTTTTGTTGCTTCTACTTTAATAATCTTCTTATGGGGTAAAGACTATATAATACTGGAAATAGAAATAATAAATTAGGGATCACAAGGTCTAGATGTAAAAATGTAAGGAAATAGAATTGATATCTCATTTTTTTTATGTTTTTTGATCTATATGAAGTGCAGAACTGCAAACGTTTCAATGAAACATTGGCACTGATGACTATGAATAGCAATACATATAATATTAAGAGACTCTAAACTAGTCACTTAGATTGTCAAAACGATTGTTCTGATGTATTTAAGGTGATATTACAACTTTAGTTTTCATATAAAGCCATGACTGGTGTATGTAAGCTTTATTAGTTGTATTCATTTGCCCTTGATTTGTTTTCCCAATAACTTACTATTTTCAACTCCTTTGGATTTCAGTTATTTTTCCAGAGCCATGGAAAAAACAGTAGGGGTAAAAAAAAAAAAAAAAAATTTAAAAAAAAAAAATGAAGAAATCGTTGTGGTTTCCAGGCTTTAGTTTTGGACTCGACGCAACTAAATGAAAACAGTGTGCAGATCACTGAGTAGGTCAGGCTGAGGGGATACAAAGTCTTTGAAGCTTTACAGGGGTTGACCTAACAGCAACTGTGGGCCCCTTTTGGGAGAGGTATTAACTCCATGAATGCCATATAAACACAGAGCTGCAAAACTCACAGTCACTGTTCTGTTTTTCTGAAATGGCTGTTAGAAATTTCAGCGTTTTTGTTCTGTAGGCTTGAGTGCTTACTTTAAACATCCGTTTGCTCTTCTGGAGAGCACCAGGTTGTCACACTTTGTTTATAAACTGCTCACCAGTTTGTAGACAGGTTGAACCACTGTGCAACTTGAGCCCAAAGGTGGGGTGTGTATTGAAGGTTGTCAGCTTTGGCAAATGTCACTGCTGGCTTTAACACCAGCCAGAGCTGCAGACCTGTTTGCGTGTTGTAAGGGGAGCGTGTGGATAATTTGCAACTTCACTATTACTTAATATGTGAATAAGGCTGAAAAGGAAGCAGTCATCTTGAAAATCAGTGTTGCCTTTTGCAGTTAAAAGAGGCAGGTCAATTATATTTACTTAAGTAATCTTGCAGAGTATGTATTTTTCTTTTCTTTGTATTACTTTATAGTTTCCAGTGATGAGCTCGAATTGAAAAGGAATGTGGAAAAGGCTTTAATTGACAGAGGTAGTAAGTGAGATGCAGCTTGCTTCTCAGAACTATTTTGTACTCCCATAAATACTATGGTTTAACTGTTAAGGGCAAAAGCTCCTTGTCTTGTGCACGCTGAAACTCCATCAAATGTTAGGGCTGTGCAGTTAAACTGAAAGAAGTTAGTAATGTCCAAAAGACTGCATGAGGGTTTCTTGCTGCATAGCTTCCCTTTTTGGGCCCACTGTGTATGTGTATCCCAGACAGGCCCGAGTACATGCCAAAGCTCTTTATTTTGTGGTCGGACTTCTAATCTGTTCCAGACCTTTTCAGTCAAAGAGCTCAAGTTTAACTGAAAGGGGCAGGAAAGGGAAAAAAAAGCATGTGGGCTCTTCTGATCTAGAGTGACGGCAAATAGAGACAAGCTGCTAGCTGCTGTTGAGCTTGAAGGAGTTTTCCTTGAAATCTTAAGTTGTATGTATTGTGTTGTGGTTTATATTTTTACCATTTGAGCCAAGAAAATACAAAATTTTATTCCTCTTGCTTTCTTACTTGTGACCTCCTTAAGTCACTCCAGTAAAGAAGAAAAAAATCTGCTTGACAGAGCGAGCTTACTGAGCCTTGCATTTATTTATCGTGTGGAGATCCTCAACAAATATGTGCTGTGACCCTAAATAGCATGTGAATGACTCAGAAGTTTACCTTTCTGTGCTTAATATAGGTTGAAAACCCTGTTAGGATTTTTCCCCATGGGGATTATCATTCCCTTTTCTATCACTGTGTTTTAATATAAGAGCTTAGATTTCACTATTTTTTGACTACTAACACTTTCAGAAGCAATCGTAAGTGAATTCATCTCTGTCATGTTGAAGCTTTTGATTAGTACAGTGATACTAATGTTGATTGAAACAGAAGGACAAATTAATTTCTTCCTTGATAATGCAACTTTCAGGAATCTGAAGAACCATTGAAAACAATAAAGCTGTTGAATGGTATGTGCAAACATACTCTTCTGTTCCAGTACTCAGAATGTTTGAAGAGTCTTTGCCCTTATGCTTCTGAATTCCCAGCTTCCAGGAAGACAGCCCTCATGTCATTGTATGTTCCTCATTGGATGGAAGCTTTACATTTATCTTTATTTTCTCCAGTAGGTGTGCATATACCTCTTTTTTTCCCCTCCTTTTTCTTTTTTCAAAGAAGTAGTGCTGGTAATTTTCCAATAACGTAGCTAGAAAAGAGAGAAGAAGGAGGATCAGTTCGAAGGTAAGAGGAATTCGGGCATTACATTCATGCTTTTAAACAGGAAATAAAAGGATGTAGTTAATATGGATTCTTTCTTGGAGCAGGCTTTTAAGACTGACGTATCAGATAAGAGTCCCAGTCTGAATACCCGCTGTGGAGTAGGCTGGATCTAAAACCTTAGTGCTCCAAGTTGAGGATAAGGACTTTGTTCCAAGACTCAGCTAAAATCTTTGAAGTGGGCTTGAGGTCTTCAGCTATATCACTTAAGCAGCAGTGAAGTCTTGTAGCTCAGATGTTGATCATCCAAATCCATGTATTTGACTTTAGAACAGTTTTACATTAGGAGAATCCACAAACTTTAAAATCTAGAAAAGAGCTAAGTATGAGGGAAGGGTCTTCTTGTGCCAAGCACAGTCAGTCATAAAAGATGACATGAGATCAAAGGAATGGGGATGGAAGGGGGGGTCCTTAGGCCTATGTCAGCAGGATTCTTGTCTAGTGGAGCATCTGGTACAAACATGCTGTCCTACCTTCTCAGTGCCTTTGCAGGCTGCATAGTAAGAGACTTCAAATTACTTTTATTTATACATTTATTTATTTAGAAGGTTATTTCTTTAAGGTAATTGGACTGTCAGGTTGAGTTTGTGTTTTGGACTGGTTTGTCTTTGACTGCCTTCTGCTATTGTTTATTGGTCATACTTCACAGATCCTACCGATTTTCTTTTTAAGCCTTCCAGATAAGTTAATAAGTTACCTTGAGAGTAAAAGATCGTAAGGGTAGAAAGCAGGTCAGCTGTGCATTCTGAGTGGCTGAAGTTGGTGAAGTAGGACATCTGTTTTTTCTATAAAATTAAATTTCCTAGAACCAGTTGAAGTTTGGAATCATTCAATTTTATTGCTACAAGTTTCCAAGAATTGGCTTTTGTATCAAATACCATTAATGTGATTTTAAACTGTTATTTAAGCTTGCAGATGATAGGGCTTGTTTTTGAAATGCAACTCTAAAGTAATTTGCCTTTTGAGGAAATGTTACATTCAAAGATGGGTCATGAAGTGGGAAAATACCAGAAACTGACAGTTTATTTCTGCATGTCTAGTGGGTTGGTGTAAGTCTTGTGTTTAAACAGTAGTACTCCATTAGAGAAGTCAGACAAGTCTGTCTGCAGAAATTGGAGTACAAGAAGATACTGTTTCAGTTTTCTTGTTATTTTATTCCAGACTTCAGTTTATAGGGTTGTTACTAGTGATCATACCAGTGCTACACACGCCCAGTCCTTTTCCTTCTGTTCTTTCAAGTGTCAGAGCTGCCATATGGGCTGCCATAAAGCAAAAGATGTGACCTCAGATTGAAGTCATTGCCACAACTTTATTTTTATCACTCCCATTTACAGATTATGTTAATGGTTTTTTTTAAGTTCTGTATGAATTCTGGATGAGGGGGAAGGCAAGGGAAGACAGTGTTTAATATCATTATGCAAAGGGCCATAGGGGCTCTGTGTACAGTAGCTGCTTGATATACACGAGTAAGAAAAGGAATAAAAGTGATAAGAATTGGACTATAGAGAATGCACATCAGAATTTTCTACTTCCTTTTTTGTAGTGCAAGAACCTTTGAAACAATAAAAATGGCTTGTTCAGAAATACTGAAGTAAAATGCGCCTGTAGATTTCATTGAAATGTGTTTTTATCATTTCCATTCATAAAACCCAGAAAATAAACCGCACACCAAATCTGAAATGTGCTTAAGATTCAGAGCATCTGCTAATTTTCAAGTATCAGAAATTAAATGGAAGTATTCCATACTGTTGCTTTCTTATCTTTTACCTGTCTAGCACTTCAATATGTATATCTTAAACTTGGTTTGTAGGAGCCTTGCCAGAGGCATATGTGTGGGCGAGACAGAACTAGAACCCTAGACTGGAAGCATTTTTTCTGTGTCTGGTCACAGTGGCATTACAGGTTTTTTAAGTTCCAGATCTGCCTTCCATTTCTGCACAAAAGCAGAGCATGGGACAAATTTGGTTTTGATCTGCAAATGCAATGGCATATTCTTGTTTACATGCTCTCTAAAAAAAATGGATTTGGCTCATCTGAAAGGTATAGTGGTATTAGATTTTTCACTTCCCTGTCTCTCTCTTCCGGAAGAACAATTTCAGGAGACTGCTTAGAATGGGGAAAAGATTTCTGTATATTGGTGTGTGTGTCAGGGAATGTGGTCAGATGGAGCAGCAACAGTTTTCAGTGAACCAGTGACTGCTTGTGAATCTGCAGAGGCGGATGAAATTTCACTGGTAAGCCTCCCTTTGTAATAGGGGATGCTGCCATTATGGTAGCGACAATAAAAGTTTATTAGCTGTTCAGCAGAAAGTGAAATCTTGTTTCTTCAAAAGCAGGATGTATTTAGGTATTTCCACTGAACGTAGTTCACTGCAGAAATTGTTAAATCTGTCCACAAGTATTGTGTAAGATTGCAGTTACCTACTTTGTGTAGATTTATATACTAATAAAAAGGAAAAAAAGAACCCCTCACTTTTTAGGGATCTGTCAGGGCAGTACATTTATGTAGGTTTATACGTGTTTGGGGTTTTGTTTTGTTTTCAGAATAATTTAATCCTGTTTGAGAAAGGAAATTTGTTGGTAATGGTGTCTTTATGCCAGTAAAGATAATGCATACCTTCAGTGCTGTGCTAGAGCAGCTGTGACCGTGAAAGAAAACTGCCCTCTTAATAGGGGGGCATTTTTTTCCACCATATCTTTTTAATGCTGCAGTTTGCATGTCTCTGTTAATGAGCATACTACTACGTTAAAAATTGAAGGTGGATCGTTTTGAGCACATCATTCATTATCTGTAATCTAAATCTACATATACACACACACAATAATTATATACTCTGTATCTAATCATATATAATCTAAAATTCAAAGAAGCGTCAGCTTTTTTCCTTCTTGAATTCAGTCATGTTGAAACACGATTTGTTTCTCATATACAGAAAACAATTTTGCTTGGGTTTTTGACAGCAAACTGTTGATTTTATTTTTTTTTTAATTAGAGTATTTTTTTATTGGATTTTGTAACTTTTGTTTAATCATTTCTAATGGGTTTATGACAGAAGATGCAGATGCTCAGGTGCATATACACAGGGTTTGTTCCACTCAAATGAACTAAAGGAAATTTCATTTTTAAAAAAAAAATAGTTGGCTTTGTTTGGTTTTGGTTTTTTTTTTTCCCCCCTTCATATTGTTTTATAAGAAATTATGCAGAAGCTTGTCTTTTGACTTAATTAACCCAGGAAGTATTATGTAATGATTGAGCAGTGAAACTACAGCTGATACCTTTACATAGACTCTTTGCTGATTAAACTTTGGTCTAAAACGTGCACTTAGCTTTGATAGGTTTCGGCAGATACTCAGCAGTATTCAGCAGACAAACATGGGGCTGTGATGAATTCAGAGTCCTGCACTTTCTGTCCTCGTCAGTGTTTCATATATACAGTTTAAACTTTGATGACATTAGTTGAGGTTTCTCCTTGTGATCTGTTCTGTGCGGGGGTGTCTTACATAGGTCTCCTGCAGTAATGTTACACACAGTGTAATACTTACACTGTCAGTTACATTGTGTATGAAGATCCAAAAATAAAGTCAAACTTTTAAAAAAATTGTTTAGACTTCCAAAATTGAAATTTCTTTCTTTCTAAAGAATTAAAAAAAAAAAAAATTGTTTTCTATGCATGCACTGAGCAGATGCTTCTTATAGCTGTTTGTTTCTACTGAATCTCCTTTATATTTGCTTTTCTGGCTGGCCAGAATATTTCAGTTCTTCTGAAACTGGCATACCTTGAGTGAATGTGCTTTTTAAATATTACTGTTGACTTCTGGGGGAGAAAAAGTGAGATCCATGAACAACTGTAGCAGCATTTTACTCCAGTTTAGTTTCCAGTGCATTAAGAGTCTGTCTGTGGATGCTATAGAGTCTTAGTGGTGATCAAACAATCCAACTGTTGCACATCTGCCTTTTAGGATACAGGAAGATTTAAAAACAATGGCAGCTTTATCAAAGAAAACAAAGAACTTTTAAAATTAATACATACTATTTTAATCAGCATGTAGTGATAGAAGAGCAAAAAGAAAAATACTAATTTAATTTGAATATAAGTAATTGATAAATGCAGAGTAACCAATCTGTAGTTTGGACATGCTTCTGTAATAGGTGGTATTTTCATTAGATGTATCCTGCTTTAACTAGGAGTCCAGCTCAGGAGCATGTGAGTACTTATTTTTACCTAATTTGTTTGTACACCTAAGACACCAAAATGATCTGGAGAAGATCATTCAGGTTTCCCCTTACTGTAAACTCCAGGATTCTCAGATTAACTGTAGACTGAAAACACCAGAGTATTTTATTGTGCTAATTTTGAGGTTGTTTTATAACAGCAGCATTATGAAACTGAAAGTGGAATTTCCTTAAAGTAATACAGCAATGCATGATAAAGAGTGCAGTCCAGAAACATGGCTTGTATCCTGATTAAATAACAAATTGTTGTACCAATTTTCTCTAAAAAAAGCCACTTGGAACAAGTTTTTATTACTTCCGAGACTCATTCTTTCAAATCCTGCTGGTAATTTTTTTTTTCTTCACGGCTCTTTTCAATTTAATCAAAGAGGATTTTTGCCTTTGTTGCAGTGCTGCAAGCTAGCACCATTCATAAACCTGGCCGTAGCCAAAAAATGATGCACAAAAAAGCTGTCTGGTTTCCAAATGAAGCTGAAGGGGACAAGTGCTCTCTTTCAGTTCGTTCAATGGAAACACTGATTCTTATTATTAAGAACAGTAAGTTATAGTATGCTCAAACCCTGAGCTTTGTTGTTGCTTGAATAAATAACGTCTTTAAATTTGCATATTAAGATTAGTTTTAGTTTTGAAGGGTGAAATGATAAATACAAAACAAAACTCATCAAACATTCAGCTGTGTCTGTTAATCATTATGAGTGCTCTACAGCAGTCTTTGGAAATTCTGCATAGGAGAAGGGTACTGAGGTGCTGTGTTACTGCAAACTGTCTGTGCCGTGGGATTTGTGATTTTAATTGGCATAGGATCTTGGGAGAGAATTAGCCTTTTATGTTTTGAGTTGTTAACAATCTGCTGGCCTTTTCTCTCCAACTCTGATGACTGGTAATTGTTTCCCACTTTTGATTTGGTTTTGTCCCCTGCTCCACTCCCCCACCCCCCGCCCCGAGGATGCAGACAGCAGTCTGAACTTGTTTCAGTAACTGTTAAATATTATGTGCTACAATACAGAATGGGCATTTTGCTGTTGAGTTTGGGCAGTAGAACTTTTAATGTGTAACATTTGAAGACCACTAATTCTCTGTTCTGAACAGCATATTGCAGCTATTACAATTGGCTGTATTCTGCAGATAGTGAAGCTAAGCCATATTCTAGGACAGCAAGATCTCTATTGTCTTAAGTTGCCCATGGTTTTTAACTTGTCTGCCCCTCCTCCTCCTCCTCCTCCTCCCTCAAATCCCCCTCTTCCAGAAACAAAGACTTGTTTGTTCCTTCTCTGCCTGTGAGGTCTTTGCAGACTCTGCTGTGTGGGTGCAGAGCCCCTTATTTAAATGTTTTCCATAGCCATGGAAGGTAAGGAACAGGATGCATTAGAAAACTGGTAAGTCCTAACTAATAGATAAATGAAGCGCTTTGCCTTTGAATTCAAATTTCTTAAAAAGAGCTGTGCATGTCAAGATCCTCACAAACACATAAGGTGTAGAAAAATAAAATGTGCTTATCTGAGATCATGTTGATAAACATATTCTTGAGAGTGTAGATTTCTACAGTTGTGTCCTCAGTAAGTAATGGAGAGTTGAGAATTAAAAAAACACCTGAACCACAAAACAATCCAAAACCAAAACAAACAAAAACCTAAGCCCATCAGTAATAAAAACTTTAACCCCTCTGTTTTTTCCTGTCACTGGAAATGAAGTGTATTTTCCCCTATTTTCTTTAAATATTGTGTTGGAAACTATAGAGAATTACATTCTTGTTTCCTGTTTGCCTTGTGTAATCAGCCAAGATGGCTGAAAATCATTCACTGTTATTAGCGGTGGTGTTTTTTTCCCCTGATTCTTCACTTGGGTGTGTTGTTAAGTCAGTAAAATTCAGTTAGCAATATCTTTTTTTAATGTCCAAACTTTTAAGTTTAATTTCACAATGAAAATAGTTCCATTTTATGAAAAACATTTCCCTGGTCTGTTCTGAGAACTGTTTAAAATTTTGTCAATTTGAAGTCTTTTGCAGTTGCATTCTTGAAATAATAAAATGCTCAGAAAAATCCTTTTAATGGGTACCTGAATGAGGTCTAGAAACTATATTTTTAGGTTCAGTTTCTGAAGAGTTATAAAACTAGATAATAATTTTCCCAAAATATTTATTGATGAATATTAAATATACATTGAAGTCTCAGTATCTTATTATGGTATTTGTGGTTTAGATACGCTTTTAGTTTAGAAACATTACTTTGAAAATGCACGTTAGGAGTCATTTCAGGGATCTAGGATGAGAGAATACAATGAAAAACATCAGTCAAACATGATTTGTTTCTTACAGTTTTGATTGCAATGTCAGTAGATGAGAAGAATGAAGCAAACTGTGATCAGAGAGAACCAGAATAATACAAGCAGCTGTCAGAAAGATAACAATACATAAAATATTAAGAATTTGGCATGAGAAGGAAGTTAGTCCCAGAGTAATACTTGTATGGTACGTGCAGGAAAACAAAATTCATAACATGTTGAAGGGATGTTAGTGATACTGCATTTAAGTGTTTAACTAAGGTTAGAAACTGTTACATTTTTATGAGGTTATCTGTAACATGACTTGGCTGTGAACTGCATGAGGCAGGGGCTCCGAAACCATGATTATATAAATTGAAGATGAGGCCATAAAGGTGGCCTTTTTAACTAAAAGAAAATTGACATTCTTCAGCTTTTTGACATTCTAGCTTTTTACAAGCTAGGTAGTTTGCTTTTAGCTTAGATGTGCTTCTTTCAGGTGATTGTAATTTTCTAACCTTTGTCCCTCTTTACTTTCCACTGTAATTGACCTTCCATCTTGTTTAATAGCAGGGTGTGAATCGTGGAACTTCTGAAATGTAGCACAGACTTCTGCTTGAGTTGCAAAATTAGCTAACAGCAAGAGAAGGCTGTTTTCTATTGTCCCATGCTAACCCTTTCCTTGTGTGCATTTGAGGTGAAACAGGTTACGATATGAAAACCAAAAGGCATGGTCCTTGTTTGAGACTTGATAGGTTTTTTGGTAAGAGAGAGAAGGGAGGAGATATTCCCCACTCCAGTGGTGGCCAGCTTGTCTAGAGCTGCTAGGTGAGCTTCCTAGCTTGAACTTCAGCCTAATTTGGTAAATGTAGCTATTCGTGTTGCTGTCAGTCTTCCAGCAGAGATTGCCCAGTGGAGGGTGAGTGGAGCTTGTAATTAATAGTTCACTGCTCAGATCCTTGCAGGACAGTTGTTGGTGCTGTTGAAACTTCTGCAGTTTCTGGTGTCTTGGGGCATGTGAACCTTCTGTGTCTGTTCAGCAGAGCAACAACCTGTCCTGCTGCTGGCCTAGGTACCACAGCTCATGTCACAAATCTGGTTGATTGGCTAATCCTGGTCACCTCTTCCTAAAGTTCAGTTTTGATGGTGAAGTGGTACTGGATGTCTTTTAAGATCGACTGCTTGATTTTAAGCTTTCATCCGCAGTAGTGTTATCTTCCTTCTATCTTTTTTTTTCCCCCACTGGGACAGGACAGGACTTGGAGCTTGGAGTTGAACATCTGACGCTTTGTATTCCCTCTGTTGTTTCTGCTTAGTACTGAGATTCAGTTTCTGTTCCTACTTTACCTGTTCACTCTACCTGTAGGAAGTTTTATCATGATCATATGTATGAAGCTGTCTTGCAAGTAACTGCACGAGACTATTTCAAATTGCTTCAAGCTATCTGACACTTGATTTTATTTTGACTTGACTCATGAAAATGTGACCCAGCTCTCCATTAGACTATTGATTCCGTGCTGGACCTATAGAATAGTTGAAAAAGTAGACTAGAGAGATGAGTAACTGGTTTTTTACTTTTCTGTTCTCACCGCAGTGAGCATATGGCATTTCTTCTTCGTATATTACCTCTGAATGGAAGGATGAGCTGTAGAGAGGGGAAAAAGGAGCAAGGCTGTGAAGCAGCAGCTGGTTTTACTGTTATTTTGAGATAAATATATTTAGGCTTTTGTGGAACAGAAGAAAAACACTATTGTAACTTAAGTTAAACACTCATAAGACAGGGGAGACTGAAGGGCTTTTCAGAGAAAAAATGATACAGATTCTTTATGAGAACTCACCTTTATTCTGATAGTTAGAAGTGTTAATGTTCGAGGAATCCTCTGTATATGAGAAAACGTTGATTGAGACCTACAAAACAGATGGCTTTCTTTGTACCGAATCAGCCTGTCATCCTAAAAGCAGCTCATTCACTTTTTTTTCCTAGTTCCCATAAACCATAATCCTCATTTCCAGGGAAAGAAAAAAAAAATCCATACCACTCTGCCATCACTGCTTCAACAAATGCGTTCTGCAGTGTACTATGAATGTTAACAGATTCAGGCTGCTCTGGACAACAAGATAGAGAGCTAATTCCAAAACCGAAAGCCCCTGAAAACAGTGCCCTTGTAATACAGCCTTTCCCAGGCCTCTGCTTCCTCTGTTTCACTATGGAAACTCCAGTGCCTCTGTTGACTTTAAACATACAGGTCTTGAGTGGGGAAAAATCAAGGGCTGTCAACTAGATGCATCCCAGTCATGCATTATTTTATAAAATAAAATTGTCTTATGTCTTGCTCTTCTGGGAGAAGGGAAGATGAGTTCTCATTATGCATTAGGCATACAAGATGACAGTTTTTCTTCTCCACACCCCAGAAAAGATGCATCATGTACTTCTGCGGGGTAAAAGAAAATGAAGCATCAGCAAAATGTCTCCTGTATTGATGGCGGTATTTTGGCTGTGTAATTCATCTGTTTCTGATGATAAAGCTGTTTCTGTACCAGCTCTAATTTTGCGTGACAGGATGTCCTCAATGGAGCCTGTAACACTCAAAAGTTGATGTGACAAGGATGTGAATGATTATTGCATGACCTTGGGTGACATGGTCTAGTGTTTGGGCAACATGGTCTAGTGGAAGTTGTCCTTGCCAGTGGCCAAGGGGGTTGGAACTAGATGATCTTAAGGTCCTTTCCAACCCTAACTATGCTATGATTCTATGACTTGCGCCACATCGAGAAGACTGGTGGCTTTTAGTCAAGTGTAGTTTGATATAAGTGAGATGTTTTTGTCATTCTGTGTGTTCTCAAGTTTAATGATTCTAAGATTTCACATGAATAAGAAAAGTGATTTTATATTATTTATGTCAAAATTGAAAATAGTTTATTAGGAAGAAGATAGATCCATCTCATTAAACTTGAAATATTTTACTGTTACTTTGAATTTTTCACCAACTTACACATTTGACTGTTTTCAGAAGCTTTTGGTGTGTACTCTTAAGCATGAGACTCTTACATTGATTTTACAGGAATAACACAATATGAGCAAACATTTCACATTCTGAACATCAACATAGCTGCATGTTTTGTACTGTCATGGCTTGTAATTTTATAAAGTTTTTAATCTATGCCTTCTAAGGATAATACTTTCCTTACGTGTCTCTGTGTTTCATTTTTAAACGTTTATTGTTTTGGTTCCTTAGCCATGAATCAGCGAATCAGCCAAAGTGCTCCAGTGAAACAGCCACCTCCTCTGGCCCCTCAGAGTCCGCAGGGTGGTGTGATGGGTGGGAGTAGCTCCAACCAGCAACAACAGATGAGACTTCAGCAGCTACAGATGGAGAAGGAAAGGCTGAGACTGAAGCATCAAGAACTGCTTCGGCAGGTGAGGCCACAGGTTAGACACCTACTTCCACTACTTCTTTTGTATGTTATGTTTTGTTTTCCCTAAGTTGTTGTTTGAGTAAGTCCTAAATACCAATGACTGTATAAAAAGCTTTGAGATCTAAAAAAGTCTGAATTCATTCTGTTACTGGTATCAGCTTGGTAGTGGAAGCATCTGACTTAGCAAACTGAAGGATTTTGCTTTCTGCCCTCATTGCTCTCTCTAACAAAACTCTCCAAGAACAGGCTTCTTTACTGTTAGGATGACATCATGGACTGTTGATCTGATTGGATATTCCTCGTGAGATTGTATTTCATGTTCATTGAGTTCTGAGTCATGCAAAAAGCAAGAAGTTGGTTCCCACAGCTGCTTTAGTTCTCAGTAAGTGGAGGAAGGTCTTTCACTTTTAGAACCTGTCAATCTATAAGATTTCAAAGTGCTTTTACAGTTTATGCAAGATGCATTGAGAAGACACCTTGTTGATAAAATCTTACCTGTTAAACAGTGGAGTGGAGCATGAAGCAAGTGAATTACTCGTGCTGCATTTTGAACCTGTGATTTTCTTATGCTGAAGAATTTCAAACTTGATGATAAGGCTTTCAGCTATTCTTTTCAGTATTTTTCTACTGTATGAATATAGCTGTAGCAAATGTTAAAGTGTAGGACTGGACACTGGAATCTCTGGATTTTGGATTCGGGCATGACTTTAAGCCTTCTGCTTCAATTTTCCCATCTGAATGTTTCAAGAGTTAATATCGTCTGTGCTAGATACTTAGGATATTCTTTGGGGTTTTTGATGCTGGTAGAGAAAGCACTAATTTTTCTTTGAAGAAAACCTTAAGTCTTACCCTCTTCACTTTTCACTTTGGGTGATGGGCCTTCTTTCAGGAGAGGATGATATCTTAATGTCCTCAAAGACAGCTTTTCTCATTCTTCATCACCTGCAGTATTCTGTCCTGAAATCTTACTCCCATTATCCCTTTTGTAGCCAAGTTCTGTTTTGTAGGAATCTTTAGCATCTCTTGGTGTAAGATGGGTCATCTTTACAGCTGTTAACTTTTTATAGTACTCTAGGTAAGAATACATTGCAAAGGTGGCATCAGGACTTTCTCTCTGCTTAAGCATCTGGGCTTCTGCTGTTCCTGCTTTGCAACTAATCCACCAACAGACATTCTACCCTGTGCTAGCATGCTTCTAGGTAGGCCTTCTAATTGTCTTCTTGCGTCAGTTGTCATTGAGAGCCTGACTAACTTTGGACCAGGTGGTAGCCAGTTCCCTTCATGTTGTTCTCCCTGCTCAGTAAATCTCTGAGTTCTGTTTTAATGTGTTGTGATTTTCATAGTTTCTTGACTCCCTCATTCTGTTTCATCTGGCCTGTTCGGGGGCTTGATACTACAAGATGGTGTTTGTAAAGACGGCCTGCATAGGCAAACCATGCAGCTAAAGTAATTTTTATCCATCTTATTTTTACTCTTAGGCATTGCGGAATATCAATCCCAGCACAGCAAATTCTCCAAAACATCAGGTAGGCTCTTAACTGATGTTTCAGCATAATTAGAAAAATGAAGGCATTAAATTAGGCTAGCAGGGTAACTTTTTGCTACGTGAAGGCATTCTAAAAGAGGCAAATGAACAAAAAGCCTACTAGTTCCGCTGTACACATTTTTGAACCATTTCTGGCCATGACCCTAACATAGTTTTGAAAAGTGCTGCACTACCACAACTTTATATCAATACTTAAATGCAAATGAGGAATTCATTGCACATTTTTCTGCATTGAAAACAACCTTCTTGTTTAGCATTCTTGAGGATACTGCTGGTTCCAGTCCTGATGTCATCAAGATGTGTATTTAAAGCAAACCTCCTATTATATCTAAGGTAGTAGTTTATGACTTTTAAGTACTCTTTGTATGAATGTTCTTATCAGTTCATTTAAACAGGTATGATCTTAAAGATGGGTAGCTGTAATCAGTTGATAAAAAGTCACTTGAAATATTTATGATTTTTAAGCATGCATAGTGTAACAAAATTAGTTAAGAGATTACCTTAGGAAAATAATTGCTATGGGGATATAATATGTAATTATTCCGGTTTGACAGGCTCCCACATAGATCTATTTTCTGTGTAGGAAACAATAGTTCTCAGAAGTCTCCCAAGCTCAGAGCAAAAGAAAACTGGTCAAAATGTGAAGGATAATAAAGTTTAATGTATAAAGTTTAATGTATAAAGTTTAATGTAGACTTTGTTTAGGCTTTTAAGGAATTGAATATGGAATGAATCTCTGAAAGTGGATTTATGGATATATTCAGAGAGCTTCTTGCTTGCTATTGCTAAAATTCCTAATCTGCTGGTTCTTAGGACAATGTTTATATTGGCTTGTACTGTAAATTGTTTTTCTAAGAAAAAACACTCTACACACTATTAACTCTATATCATAATGCATTTCATTGAATAGAAATTTTCAGAG
>JANHGB010073669.1:10103-46756 GCA_026283785.1 Coracopsis vasa
TTGTTCGGTGGCCGCCATGTTGAGAGCCGTCCCTCGTGCCCGCGCGGGCGGTTCCGCCGCGGCGAGTGGTGCGGGAGGCAGCGGGGAGGGAGGGGTGCGTTCTGTCGGGGGTTTCTTCGGCAGGTTTTCCGAGGAGGTGACTCTGTGCTCGGTGTATAGTGCTTCGGAGCAGATCTGGGATGGAGACTGAAAATGCTTGTGGGGTTTTTTTGTGTGATTCTCGAGAGTTTCTATCCCCGTGACTTGCTTTCTGCAGCGTGAGCAGGACAGTGAAAGTTTGATGCCTGCTGCTGTCTTGCAAGCTGAAATCTGAGGTGGGGAGGAGTGATATTTTTTTCTTTATTTAGTGACATAATTGGCCGTTTGGACTTGGATGTAGAATGCATCACTCTTGCTATATTAATAGTGTGTATTTTGTGGTCTGGTACTTTTCACTTTGAAAATAGACTACTTCGCGATGCCACAGTTAATCATAGTTTGTAAAGCATGGCAATAAATGATTCATTTAATTGTACTGTACTAGCAAGGGACAAAAACCCCACTTTAGTTCTTTTCTGCAAGTGCTTTTGGGGGGTTGACAAGGTGAATTCGAGGCACTTATTTTCTGTCTGTGATTCCATTAGCTGTGCTCCCTCGCCCTCGTTGGTGAACATGGCTATAATGATAAAACTGGCCTTTCTGTGAATATCCCAAATACTGCATAAGTAAGAGCTTTATACTTTTAATGAAGTTTAGTGCTTATGGGCTCTCCTTCTCTAACAAACGTTTGTATTTTTATTGTAAGGTCGATACTGTGGATGCTAGTAAAACAACTATAATATGAACGCTTGATTTGTCTTTCTAGGTTTTGTTTTTCCCCACCCCGTCAATTTAATTTTATTCTTTTGAAGATTCTTCGTTGTCAAGCCGCCAAAGTGGAGAGTGCGATTGCAGAAGGGGGTGCTTCTCGTTTCAGGTACTAGTGCATTTCTGTTTTGTTTGAGGACACTTAGTAGTGGCACTGTTATTTGGGGAGAATTTAAATTTATGTTAGGTTTATACTGAAAGTGACATGTAATTGAAAACTTTGGTATTTTGAACTCATGCAAGATTTCATGGTGGTTTTTAACAGTGCTTCTTCAGGCGGAGGAGGTGGTAGGGGTGCACCTCAGCACTATCCCAAGACTGCCAGCAACAGGTATATCATCTTGCTTTTTGATTTGGCATGATTTTAAAAGCAGAGACTGCTTGATGGTGAATGCTAAGTTGAAAATAAAGTCTCTTCAGAGTTCTATGAGAAGTATCTAAGGAGTCCATGACATTTTGATGTTCTGTAGTCTGTGGCAGGATAGCATACGATCTGTTGGAAGTGTGTGTCATGAGTGATACCAGGTGCTTAGGCTTTCTCATGTGTTTCACTTTAGAGGGTTTTGTGTGGCTTACTGTTGTTGAGGCAATACTATGCAACGGATGTTGCCGTATTTGTAAGTGCATGCTCTTAACAAAGCTAGCAACAGAATTAGAGGAAGGCAATACTGAAAGGCTGGAAGGCCAGTTCTTGAAATCGGTTTTGTTTGACAACCATATTAAAAATTTTACAGCGAGTTCCTGGGGAAAACCCCAGGGCAAAACGCTCAGAAATGGATTCCTTCACGAAGCACTAGACGAGATGACGACTCCGCAAACGACAAAGAACGACATGACGCAATCTTCAGGAAAGTAAGAGGGTAAGTTCTCTCAGATTATTTTTCTGTTTTCCTTAGCAGTGTATATCTAATAAATGGGCTGGAGAAAAGCAAGATACCTGAATCTTGAGTTCTGGGGTAGGTGGGGGGCAAGTATGTGATGTTCTTTGGAGAGAAGGCGGCAGAATTTAATAGGCCAGCCAGCAGCAAACACTTGCGAAGTAAATCTTGAGAGGATTAGTCTTTTTAGTAATACTTTACACTATGAAGATATCTGAAAAAAGAAAAAAAAAGGAAAACTGCACTGCAATTTGTGTTAAACAGACTGAAGAAATAAACTTCAGTCTAGCATTATTTGTAGCATGCTTGTAATACCTGTAATGTAAATTTTTATTTTTGTTTGTTCCTGTTTAGCATACTAAATAAGCTTACTCCTGAAAAGTTTGACAAGCTATGCCTTGAGCTCCTCAATGTGGGTGTAGAATCCAAGCTTATCCTAAAAGGGGTCATACTGCTGGTAAGATGGCTGCATTTCTTTTAACTACACTTTCCTTGCATGTTAAAAATGGAGATTGGCTGGTCTTGAGATGTGGAAGGAACATTGCTAATGTTAATAACCTAAGCATACAGAAGATTCACACCTGCTTTTTGTATAAAAAGGATATGCTTGGGAGGAAGTGGACTTAATAAATTGTTATAGCAGTCTCAAGAGTCACCAAACATGATTGGGTGGGGTTTTCTTTGGGTTTTTCTTTTTTCTGTTGTTGTTCGTTTGTTTTGTTGGTTTTTTGCAGGAGAGGAGTATTTCTGTGTGTGTGTGTGTTTTTGGGTTGGTGTGGGTTTTTTGTTGGTTTGTTTTTGGTTTGTTTTGTCATCTGAGATGCTAGCTAGCAGTCTTAATTCCCTGCCCTTCCCCCCCACTCCATTACTCTTCCTGTTTACCTGATAAAGCAGCCCAATGGTCTTTGAACAGCTACCACAGTTGATCTCTTGGTACTTTGTTTTAACTGTCATGTCACTCTGTTTAGTTTAAGGTCAGATTGGGAAAAACTTTGTTCCTGATGATAAACTTTAAATTTGTGCCATTTGTTGGCTAAGTATTATAGAAGCTCTTGGTAACACAGGGTGGCTTTTATCTTTTGCTTCAGCATTAAGAGTAGTGTTAAAACAGAATGCATTATTTCTTTGTGTTTGAAATAGCAAAGAACAGATGTTCTAGATCACATAGAGTGGTAGTATTCCACTGTGTGTCTTGCAGCTCACTTAGCTAATGTTAGTTTGCATCCTGCTACATCTGCCTACATGCTACCTTACTTAAACTTATTTAGATCGTAGACAAAGCCCTTGAAGAGCCCAAGTATAGTTCACTGTATGCTCAACTATGTCTGCGACTGGCAGAAGATGCACCCAACTTTGATGGCCCATCAGCAGAGAGTCATCCAGGACAGAAGCAAAGCACAGTGAGTTCACCTTTCAACCTGGAATGATAAATCTTGCTAGCATGTGTAGTTGCAGTGACTGACTTGTTTTGTTTTCTCTTTTTAGACATTCAGACGCCTCCTAATATCTAAACTTCAAGATGAATTTGAAAACCGAACCAGAAATGTTGATAGTAAGCTTTAAAACCATTCTAATACAGAATTAATTGATCTTGTCTTTCCACAGCTGTGTTAAACAGGCATCTTTGTTTTCCAGTCTATGATAAGCATGATGGTCCCCTCCTCCCTGAGGAGGAGGAACAGAGAGCCATTGCCAAGATTAAGATGCTGGGGAACATCAAATTCATTGGAGAACTTGGCAAGCTTGATCTTATTCATGAATCTATCCTTCATAAGTGCATCAAAACAGTGAGTATTCAGATCAAGTGTGAAATAGAACTTATAAACAAGTCAAAAATAAAAAGTAATGTCTATGTTGCTTTGGGAATTTTGAAGCGTAAAATACCACAAAAATATTTTCTATCAGTTGTCTACCCCCTGCTGTTCGAAATAGTCTGTTGGTGTGAATAGAAAGTAAAGTAGTCTTTGTTCAGTCATAGGAATTGTCTACAAGTAAAGATGCAGCTTGCTCTGTACAGAAGCGCCACAGGCACTTCAAAGCATAAGCACTTAAAAGTACTTCAGTATCAGTTCTTGAAAATTAGTTTTCAGGTCCGTTTAATGTCAGAACAAGAGGACATTTTTTTGCAGGTGCTTGTATACAAATTTGTTAATCATTATAAATTCTCATTTATAATATGGTGAAATACCTAATTCCCCTTCAATGTTTCAGCTTTTGGAAAAGAAGAAGAGAGTCCAACTCAAAGATATGGGGGAGGATTTGGAGTGCCTCTGTCAGATAATGAGGACAGTGGGACCTAGATTAGACCATGCAAAAGCCAAGGTATGTGTATATCCACTGCAGTCAGTCATTTAACCAGTTAAATTCTATGGCAAAGACTTGTAATTGCCTGAACTTTCTATATTCACCGTTATAAACCGAGGTCTGAATTCCGGAGAATAGGAGTGCCAAGTACTGCTCCTGCATCAAATCTCTTAATGGCAAAAGGAGCTGATATTTGAAATGGTTTTAAATGTCTTTCCAAAATGCAGTTAGGTTTATTGGGAAGTGATGAAAGTGAGAATGTTGCCCTCCAAATATTGCCTGAAAAGATGTGCTGAGGAACTCTTACTCTGAATTCCTGAGCATGGTCTGTTATATTTTATGTTGGATGTCTTGAATGTGATCACCTTTCCTAAAAATACTCAAGACATTGATAGAATTAGTCCTCACTTGTAGCCTCATTTCTGTTCCTCCAGTCCTTAATGGATCAGTACTTTGCCCGTATGCGCTCCTTGATGTCAAGTAAGGAATTGCCAGCAAGGATTCGTTTCCTGCTGCAGGTAGGATGAGAATATAGTTTACTATTTCCCTTTTTTTTTTTTTTTTTCATTTTTTATTCTCTTTGCAATGTGGTCTCAGTTATTTTTCTAATAAGTCATTATGTTCCAAGGATACTGTGGAGTTGAGAGAACACAACTGGGTTCCTCGCAAAGCTTTTCTTGACAATGGACCAAAGACTATCAATCAAATCCGTCAAGATGCAGTAAAAGTAAGTGTCACATGTAAAGTTTCATGCTCAGCTTTTGCTTAAGTTAAAGGTGCATCCTTATGCTGCTTACTCCATGTCACAAAACTTAGGCTGCGCACTTACGAGTGATTCTCACAGCAGAATGTAACAGTAAAGTAAAATCAAATGGACTTCTGTAGTTCAGAGTTAAAGTTTGACTTTCTGAGGGACCATTACTCCAAACTGACCAAAATGGTAATTCCTGTTTTAAAGGATCTGGGAGTTTTTATTCCTGCTCCTATGTCTCAAGGAATGAGAGGCGACTTCTTTCTGGAGGGACCCTTTATGCCACCCAGGATGAAACTTGACAGGGACCCACTTGGAGGGCTTGCTGATATGTTTGGGCAAATGCCAGGTACACTCAAACTGCAAGGCTGCTTGGGATGAGTCTGGGTGTGCTGTACTTAACAAGAACTAAAATTGTCTTTTGTCTCCATAATACAGGTAGCGGAATTGGTACTGGTCCAGGGGTTATTCAGGATAGATTTTCACCCACCATGGGACGCCATCGTTCCAACCAGCTTTTCAATGGCCATGGGGGTCACCTCATGCCTTCTGTTCAATCCCAGTTTGGAGATCTAAGCAAATCTTTTCTGAAAAATCAGGTAAGGAAGATGTTGTTCACAGGATGACTTCAGCTTGTTTAGAAGCTCTTCTACAGATGCGTGTGCTATGGATTATAGTCTGCTTATGTTGAGAGATTTCCTCAGAATTTATTCTGATATGAACTGATGCTCAGCTGATACAAAAATTCTAAACCACTTTCTAAAATTGTGCAAGAGATTCAAGGAATACATTTTTTTTTTTTCTTTTTTTTACTGCAAGAAGAGGTGCATGTGGCTTTGGTGGGTCAGAAAGGTGTGTTTTAAATAAGACAGCCCTGTTTTTAGGGATAGATGCTACTCTCCCACCACCCCTGCTCCTTCTTTCTCCCTTCCTGGCAAGTAGAATCTTTGTGCCTCTGGTCCTTCTGGTACTACTTACCATACGATGTACGCCACTCCATCATCTGCACTTCTTTCTCTATATCTCCCTTTCTGAAATAGGGGCAAAGCCAGCTCTACCATAACCAGAATCAGGGACTCTTATCCCAGCAACAAGGACAGTCGAAGGATATGCCACCTCGGTTTTCTAAGAAAGGACAGCTTAATGCAGATGAGGTACATGACATGACTACATTACTTAAAGATTATTTTCAATATTGCCCAATGATTATAGCAAGACGCGTTATTATGAGGACTAATGCTGGAACTCTTTCTCCTCCTCTTCCTCCTCCTTTGTCCCTTTCTCTTTCACCTTACCCCTCACTTTCCTTGGGGTATCCAGCGTCCTATGAGCAAGACTGAGATATGAGGGCAATTTCTTGGGGTGTCCCTTCCTTCCCCCACACCTCCCCAAGAACATTACTCTGACATCAGTTCCCATGCATCATACTGAGAATGACACATACAATTAAAACTTCAGAAAATCCTGAACTTCATAAACCCTGAAATGCTGGACCAGGCTAAATTTTTCTTTCTTTTTTTTTTTTTCTTGCTTTGTTTTTTAGGACTGGTTAATAGGCAAAATGCCAAATGCATACTAAATTGCATTGTTACTTTGAGTGTTAACCAGACTTGTATCCTGATTTCTGAGCAATTGGTAGAGTTTTTATTTTTGCTGTAAAGTACATCAACAAATGTGTTAAGTATGGTTTTTGTGTCTCTAACATACTGCATCTAAAAGGAGCAATTGGAGGTACACCAGTGGAACTAAATACTAGCAACTTCCACCAAGCACACAAATCAAGTTGTGCTTTTGGGGGAAGTGAGTACATGTGGCTTAATCTGTATCCAAATGTTAACATTGTAGAAATGGAAAAGTCATGCTTCAGTGTGGTCAGTTGGTATTTTGTCCATGGCTGTGTATTCTTTGAATAATTGAAACAGTTTGAGGTTTTCTCTGACTTATCTGTTCACAGATTAGCCTGAGACCTGCTCAGTCTTTTCTAATGAATAAAAGCCAAGTGCCAAAGCTTCAGCCCCAGATAACTATGATTCCTCCCAGTGCTCAACCACCACGCACTCAGACACCACCTTTGGGACAGGTAAACGTAAAAATAACTTAATATTGGTGGCTATATTTAATCATTTCACACATTTAAAACTTAAAACAAGTTCGTGTTCTTCATGTAAATGTAGGTAGATGTACTGCAAAGAAATAAGTTCTGGTATCTCTTTCAGCCTCCTCAACTTGGTCTTAAAACAAATCCCCCACTTATACAAGAAAAGCCTGCAAAGACCACCAAGAAACCACCTCCTTCTAAAGAAGAGCTACTTAAACAAACTGTAAGTTAAGTAGGTAGTGATGCTTCTTGAAGCCTTGTATATGTATGCCTTTAAAAATGAAGGTTTAACTATACTTTTTTTTCTAGGAAGCTGTTGTAACTGAGTATCTGAACAATGGAAATGCTAATGATGCTGTCAGTACTGTGAGAGAAATGAGGGCTCCAAAGCACTTCATTCCTGAGATGTTGAGCAAAGTAATCATTCAGTCCCTAGATAGATCAGATGAAGACAAAGAGAAAGCAAGTACACTGATCAGCTTGCTCAAGCAGGAGGGAATAGCCACAAGTGACAACTTTATGCAGGTAATGTGGTTTTGTAGGCTCAGTGTCTTTGCGCTTGGCTGTTTGTGGTGCTTAGCTTGCATAAAAGCAGTATGCAAATTCTTTAAAGTTCTGAGAGGTGACATAATGTATAAACCCATGAAGGGCATAAGAAATTACGAAAGAAATGTAGGTACAGGACTTCAGGAACTGGGAAGGGAGACTACTTGGCAAGTCACTCAATGCAGAAGAGAAGCACGAAACTCCTGTGTAGTAAGAGTATTACTGTGCACAAGGACAGAATTACCTCAGAATTTCAGCATGTGTGTGTACTGTTTCTTAGGCATTCCTGAATGTATTGGACCAGTGCCCCAAACTGGAGGTGGACATCCCATTGGTGAAATCCTACTTAGCACAGTTTGCAGCCCGTGCCATTATTTCAGAACTGGTGAGCATTTCCGAACTGGCTCAACCACTGGAAAGTGGCACCCATTTCCCTCTCTTCCTGCTTTGCCTTCAGCAGTTAGCTAAGTTACAAGATCGTGAATGGCTAACAGAATTGTTCCAACAAAGCAAAGTGAATATGCAGAAAATGTTACCAGGTAAGGGTTACCACATGGCTCTTTTGACACCTCATAGTAATGAGTATGCTGGATGGTTTTTCACTAGCTTTTTTACACCAGAGTGAAATAATATACAAAGTTAAATAACTGTGATACTCAGTATGATGTATATACTCATTATAACGATACTGAGTGTCGTAATTATTAGGAGTGGTGTTTCTTAATAGGTTGTTAAACCCATGACCCATTGAGTATATCTTTTGCTTAGCACTTGAACTAAGTGTGTCTGTCTTGTTTACTTGTCAGAAATTGACCAGAACAAGGACCGCATGCTGGAGATCTTAGAAGGGAAGGGGCTTAGTTTCTTGTTCCCGCTTCTGAAACTGGAGAAGGAACTGCTAAAGCAAATAAAATCGGATCCATCCCCTCAAGCCATCTATAAGTGGATTAAAGATAACATTTCACCCAAACTTCATGTAGATAAGGGATTTGTGAATATATTGATGACCAGGTGAGACGGCGTCTTGATATAGTTTAGTAAATCACTTAGGTCTCTAAAGGCTGACGTGTAGCTCTGCAGAAAAACATTTAGTAGCCAGGAAGGTAAATGGGTCTGAGTGAACCTCCCATGTATTGAACAGCTATTGTATTTGATACGTAAAGCAAGTCTCTAGGCTTGCATCAGTGTGAAGTGTTGTGGCCTTTCCTTAGGAAGGAAAAGTCTAGACTTGCGTATTTTTCCAAAATGCTAGAGCCATAAGGGAAGCAAAACTAGGATTTTCATGGTGCAGTCAAACCACAGTGCTAATCCACTATGTATGCACGTAACTGCTGATACAAGCAGGAGGATACTTCTAGTAATAGCAGACTAAATTTGAGAGTAGTTGCTGGTTTAGAACATTGTCTAGATGTTACATCTTGGTTTACGGAACTTCTTTTTGTCCAGTTTCTTGCAGTATATTTCTAGTGAAGTAAACCCACCTAGTGACGAATCGGATTCTTCATCTGCTCCATCTAAAGAGCAGCTAGAGCAGGAAAAACAGCTGCTTCTTTCCTTCAAGCCGGTAATGCAGAAGTTCCTCCATGACCATGTTGATCTGCAAGTGAGCGCTTTGTATGCGCTCCAGGTGCACTGCTACAACAATAACTTCCCAAAAGGTATGTGCATCAGATCTTGCCAAGATTCAGTGTGTGTCTGCTTGCTTGTGTCTGTATGGCTTTCTGGCTTGTTGCTACATTTCTTGGAGTTGGTTAAGCTATTCAGAAGGTTATAAAGCTAACAGTTCAAATTTACTTCCACAGGCATGTTATTGCGCTTCTTTGTTCATTTCTATGACATGGAGATCATTGAAGAGGAAGCCTTCTTGGCATGGAAAGAAGATATTACTCAAGAGTTTCCAGGGAAAGGCAAAGCTTTATTCCAGGTAAATTTGCTAATGTTGAAGTAGAGATTTGTCTTCTGTAAACTGTCAAAGTATTTAAGACTTGTTAATACATAGAAATTTCATGGAGTGTTCTACTAGGAAGGAGTGACAAAAGATGAACTTCCATCATTTTTTATTTTACCAGAGGCCTGCATCTAGTGCAAAGTGGTTGAAAGATTTTTAAAATTAGTTGCGGGGGGAAGCAGTGTTTTATCAATGTACATAGTGGGGAATTAATTCCTGTTCCCTTAAACCAATTCTTTGTAGGTAAACCAATGGTTAACCTGGTTGGAAACTGCTGAAGAAGAAGAATCTGAAGAAGAAGCTGACTAAAGAACCAGCCAAAGCCTTAAATTGTGCAAACATACTGTTGCTATGATGTAACTGCATTTGACCTAACCACTGCGAAAATTCATTCCGCTGTAATGTTTCACAATATTTAAAGCAGAAGTATGTCAATAGGATATTCTCTGCAAAAGGTTTTTTGTAGTATGTCTTAATAGTCTACAATAAAAATATTTTAGAGTATCTTTAATGTTTAGGTAACAGTGTATTAGCAGCATGCAATAATTACATCATAAGTTCTCGAGCAGAAGCAGTCTGTTGCAAGGGTCTTCTTTGCTGCCAGTTATCATAGGCTGTTTTTAAGTTAGAAAACTGAATAGCAACACTGAATACTGTAGAAATGCACTTTGCTCAGTGTAATACTTGAGTTGTTGCAATATTTGATTATCCATTTGGTTGTTACAGAGAATCCTTAACTGTAATCGATGGTTGTTGCCGTAATAGTATATTGCCTGTATTTCTACCTCTAGTAATGGGCTTTATGTGCTAGGTTTTAATATCTTTGAGCCTGGGCAAGTGCACAAGTCTTCTAAAAAGAAACCTTTTACTTGCACAGAACTGATCAGCTGAAAAGATGGTTTAATGCCCTTTGGAAGAGGTTTTCGTGGGTGTGAAACATGACATGGTGAGAAATTTGAATTGGCCCCTCTATAGTACTGAAATTAAATCTACTTAATTTATCAAGACATGTTCATGCCCTGATTTTATATACTTGTATCTATCAATAAACATTGTGATACTTGACCTGTTTCTGAATGTCTCCCAGTAGAAAACCCTTGACTGGCAACCAGATTCCTTAGGGAGGGACACAACAGTGAGAGTCAACTTAGACTGGGACTATCTTAAGGTTCTTTCTATAACAATTGTCTGAATATGCAAATGAATTTAAGTAAGGTCACAGGCAAGTTTAGATACTACAGATTTGTTGTGAAGAGAGGAAAATTTAAGAACTTCTGTGGAGGAACTGGTAGGACTTTGCCTTGTGGTCCAGTGTATGCTTTTCAGTGAGTACGTGCTTTTTAACTTCCTAATGCTTTGAGCTTTCGCCAGGGCAGATCTATGTTTTTTAATCAAGTGGCATTGACTATTAGCTGTTTCTCAAATTTGCAAAAAAAAAAAAAACCGCAGAAGAGTTCAATGTTGTTGCATTGTACAGGTTTAAAGTGTCATGTATTAAATACTCCAAAGTACCTTACTTCCTAGAACCTTGTCCCTAGTGAATTTTTTCCTGATTGATACTCAGACTAACTATTGAAAAATGATGTATTTGTAACAGCAAAACAGTAGGGTCTCCTTGACTGAAACTTGGTTTTGCCAGTGGTGGAAATGCTTCAGGCTAGAATACTGTCCTCTGCATCATGGGAGATGAAGGAGGAAGTATGAGAAAACAGAGATCATAAAAGGGCTTGCTTTGAGGGGAGGGATTGTGTGCATTTACGTACCTTAAAGTGCTATGACAGGGGAGTGGGTCTGGTTTTCCAGTTTTGCTGACAGTTGAGTATGAAAGGCTGTCTTCCTAACTATAATTATGAAGTAGTGGCCTCTTGGATGTTCAGTTACTTTAGGGAGATTCTTCAGATGCCTCAGTAATTTGCTTTACAATGTGTAGCCCCATAAATCAAGGTACTGTGCTTCTGTAATCCCAATGACATTTGTCTAGGATATTGAACTTCTTGAATTGCTGACAAAAATTGTGACACTGAAACACTCTATATTTCAGAAGTGTGGTATATCTAGCAGTCCTTGTAGGCTATAGCTCAATGGAGAGAAAGGAAAGCACTAACTACAATTAGCTTGAGGTCAGGAGCTGGCTGCTTTTGATAGAGCTGTAACTTGTGTGTAATTGGCAAGCAGCAACATTGTGGGGTCTCCAGAAAAGTTCTTGATGGTGCTGTTGCTCCTAGTCATGTTGCAGAGTAATCTTCAGTTTAAGAAAGTATTTCCTATCTGTAGAATAATAGAGTTGATGGTAGATCTACAGGGCTGAAGGGCTTACTGCTCATTTCATGTCCATTCTTGGGGAGATAAAGATGCTTTCCAAGGGGATGTCCTTGATGCTCACTAAGGTTCTGCAATTAAATGCACTTTATTGGGTTGGAAGAACATAAGTATAGTTTCAGGGTTTCATTTACTCTGAATTCTAAATGCTGCTGTTTCAGAATTGCAGTTTTGAGTGTAGTGACATGCAGCATTGTTTCAGTTAACACAGTTGTGTTTCTGTAAGTCTGCTAGTTTCATTGGGGTTTAATGTTTGCTGTGTGCCACTATAATACTACCTTTTGCGTGCTTCAGTACAGGTTGTTAGATAAACAATGCACTTCATTCCCATGTGCTGCAAAGCTGAAGATGGGAAGGCGCCACAAGTCACAAACAGTCCTAACTGGTAGTTTCCAACTAAATTTAATGTAGAGGCGTGAGAGGAGGTAATAGTAAAATAAGGATGTGCAAGTAAAACAATTCCTATTCAAAACATACGGGAGTAGAGCCACATCCTGCAACTAATTTTTTGCCAAAGCCTTGTATTCTTGCCCAGTCTAAAATGTAATTACTACTATCTTAGGCACTTGTGTATAGAGGCTTTGCTGCTTGGCTTGTTTGTAACTAATCACAAAGTTAGGAACTCTGAAAACTCCTATAGGATAGAACCATGAACAAAAATGTGGACTAGAACATAGGCAGTAGAAAAGCCACTAAACTGTAGATCTACTCTCCATGAGACACTTCTGCAAAATCTACATGCAAGTAGTTCAAACACATCTGGTTTCATAAAACTGGTATAAAAAAGGCTTTTGTAACTGCAGTGATACATCACAATGGTATTTCATAGATAGGAAAGGGGAGCAGCTTAACTTGATTGTTAACTATTATGTTTTCAGTAGTTGACTGCAGTGTTTGTGAATAAGTCAGTTTGGAAAAGGGAATGGGTATCCAGTTGGTCTGACTTACGTGTGGCTTTTAACTATGAGTTGCATTGTACTTTAAATATAGAGTGTGCTCAAATAGTAAAGTCACAGTCAAAATTAAACCAATATAACTGATCAATGATAATGGCTTTTATTAGTGTTTTGTTAACTGTTGGGTATAACAGCTGCACTCACAGGAGCATTGGAAGAAATTGCACACATATTAAGCACGCTTCATACCAGTTACAGTTGCAAAATTTTACCTTCTGAAATGCTAACTAAACTGCAGTCACCGGTTGGGAAGCTCGACTTCGTATGTCCTGGTTGCCTGATGTACTTGGCAACCATGTGCTTGAAGAGCATGTCCATCAGATTTAAAGGTTCCTGCAAGAGAATATACAGGCTGCTTACTGGAAATTGTCACCTTCTCCAAGAAATAATCAGCATAATAGCGGGATCCTGCCAACTGTCACTGTTCATACCAGTAGAAGATTTTATCTCACTTTTTCAAGCTGTAATTGTACCTGGTGCTTTGTTATACTAAATTTGGGCATTTCAGGAAAGTGTTCTGATGAAAGCTTCTAAAAGTCAAAGCACCATAACTCCATGCAGACATTGTGTATTTTGGGGAAAATTGCAGGAAGAGGCCTTGGGGAGAGTCGGGGGAGAGGAGGCTGGGAACAAAACAAGATTGGGGTGAGCTTACCTGCCTTTTTGCAGATGGAAGTTTCCACATGAATGTGATCTGGATGTGTTTTTCACTAATTTCAGCACAGTCTTGAAGAAATGTTGCTGTAAATTTTAAAATGCATCTGAAACAATTAGCAAAGCTTACATTGAAGTCCAGGTTAGCAGCTGTAGAGACTGATAAAAGAATTTATGCTTAGTTCTCTAAGCATAAATTAGTTCTCTTACGATGCTGGAGACGTGGTGCAGTGAAGGGGAGAGCTTAGCGTGGAGAAACCTTAGTGTATTAGCTGTTGCTTGCTACAATGTTAACTTCAAATAGCGCTCACATAAAGCTTTGGCTATTGCAAACATGTAGGTGTGGAGTATCCTTGTCCTGTGTGCAGGGTGGTTGTGCAGCAATAGCACCACTGCTGTCGTGAGTACTCCCCTAACCTACAATTAATTAGGAGGAAGAGGTTGATAGTTGTAAATCTGATGAATAGCAATCATGCAACTTGTACGTTCCCCTATGTTTTAATTTGCTCTACCTCACCCTCTGCAGCATGGGAAGTGCTGTGGGGCTGTTGCAGGAGGTAGTACTGGTACTGCTGTGTGTACAGCCAGGGTGGGCCGCAGCACCAACCTGAGTGAGGGAAGCTAGGGTGACAGGGGAGAGAGAGAGCAAAGCAGCAATAACTGCACCCTCCTAAAGGAGAGGGCCAGCTACAGAGGAAAAGGAGGGCGGTGGTGGATGTCCCGTTATGTTGAAGTAATGCAGAATTGCTGAGGTGTAAGTACGCCCTGATTAAAACAGGCTATGCTTGAGTATTTTTTGACTGTTCTTACCATGTGAGACCCATATGTTAATTTTGAACAGTTGCTTAAGTAATTGCAATACAAACCAGTTTTGAAATCAGTGACTTCATACAATTACGATTTGAACAAATACAAAAAAATGGACATTGGAATGTGAGACTTAGTGACAGAATGTGTCAAGATGTCACATGACAGAGGGAGTACTTAGTTATCAGATGCATGTGTGTGAAGTTGCTTTTCTTCTCCCCTCACATAAATTGCTGTATCCTCTTCTAAATCTGTTGGTGCTGCTTTTTATCTTGAGTAATGTTGGCCAGAGACCAGAAGTATTCAGGAGTTGTCTTGCTTCTACAGGCAGATGTGGTCTCAGGTTTAGGGGAGAAATACCTGCTTATAGGCACATTGAATAGGCATGGTTACTCATATCTTCAAATGTAAACTAGAAACAACTATATGCAGTTGAGATTTAAGCTGCTTCCTGTAACAGGAAAAGAAAAAAAGGAATTCTACAGCAGAGTAGTAGTTGCAGATACTGGGGTCTAGTAGAATGAGTGATAATCATTTAAAGGAGACTCTATCAGCATGGCTCTTGAGACTTCTGCTGAGTTCTTCTGCATCTGCTTCCAGAAAAACCAAGACAGGCCATTCAAAAAGAGCTTACTGTTGCTTAAAAAATAGCTGCATAGAAAAACTTGGCTATCTATCTAGTAAGATACACACTGGTAACAGGACCTCCCTGGATCCACTTCTGTCCAGGAATACTAGAATAAGCTTCACTTCTAAATGGCCAAGAATTCTCTGGAACAAAATTGGGCATTTACCTTTGAAGTTCAGGCACTGAGATCTTGAGTGGTGTGGCTTTTGATGTGGTGATGTTGAAGCAATAAAGGCTTATCTGGATTCATTTTATAGAGCCCACATACATTTCCTCTTAACAGATTCCATATGGCTGGTAGTTGGAGACTAGTGAAATGCTATTTTTAATGAGTTGAGTAAGCAGCCATGACAACAGTTACACTGGGCATAAATACAGGGCTGGAGCAAGGAAAGCAACAGTCTCAGTGGGATATTTATCTTCAAATACTTTGAAGTTTATAACAACGTAAATCTTACATTTAGTTTTTGTTTATGTTAGGAGTGAAAATGCCTGAAGGATCTGATGTGTGAGGTATTCCCAGAATTTTATTGTCTAAGCTGCTCTGCGGAACAGTATGATCCCTTTTTCTTTCACAAACTTAGCTGGTTTGATAAGTGTGGGGAGGATGAAGAGTTTACAGAATTTGTTCTGATGTAAAATAGGATGGGTTTTTTTGGTAGGACAAGGTGAAATTTGAGAAATGAAGGTTTAAAATACAAATACAAGTGAAGGCTTGATTTATGTTCCTGTGGTGATTCTGTTTAACCCCTTAAGGAATAATTGCATATTCTTTCAGACTTCATAGGCAGTTGAATATTTTCTCCAGAGTGTAGAATACCGGGCAGCTATCCTTTCTGAGAGAGGAATCTTACAGATTTGAACTAAATTACACCAAATTTAGCTTGCTTTACTTGTGCTGTTGGCCAGGGCTAGTACCGTCACCTGCATCGGCTCAGGGCCCCTGTGGTTTGATCAGATACATGAAAATGCATTTAATTGGAACTGGTCTCTTACAATTTTTTGTATGTATTAGTCAAATTATAAACCTAAAGTCTAATACATCTTTGTGCTGGAAATTTACACTCTGAGGAAATCAACTTTGCAGCTTCCTGTGACCCTGCACTGCTGGTCTTATTCAGTGATAAGGTGACATCATACAGATATGTGTATGGAGAATCACTTCACAGCTGCTTCTTTGGAAAACAGTTGCTCTCCACAGCAAAGGAATAAACAAGGGACTGAGCATGCGTGTTAGGCCCTCTCTGTATTTCTTCCAAGCCACAGGCATCAAGCAGGGGAAGGCCCCGTTCTTTTTTCTGTGTGTATACAAACTCGGATAAATGTCTATTTGGTGTATTTGTTATATACATATCTATCCCCACTTATTTGTGTTCTTTTTGTTCCTTTCAGACAAATGTCGTTCAGTTACTCAGTTATTTTCAGCTTACACTGCTTGCTGGTTAGTAGTACAGATTTTGATTAACAGTAGAAGCACTCATACTAATCCCCTTTTCCAGTCTTTACACAACAAACCATCAGGAACTCTGTTCCTGCCATTTTAACCTTAAATATTCTCAAAACATGTAGTGTGGTGAGCCAGCCTGAGAAGTGTAGGACCATCTCAATTTCATATGAAGAAAACCGATTTAAACTAGGGCCTGAGCTAGGGTCAGCGCACGGCATTTTTCAGGAGTATCTCTGATAGAATACATCAGTATTATAAATCTTGTGGAAGAATACGTTATTTTACTAGCCACCCTCGCTGAATTCTTCCCATTTCACTTCCATAGTAATCATCATGAAGGGCTGAAACAGAATTCGAGAAGTGGGCCAACATGCAAATAATGTAATATTTTACATGTTCTCCTGCAAAACACTGCACACAATCTGGTTTGTAAGAGGAACTTTCATTGATTCAAACTCTTCCTTTCCCTCTTTCTTTTACAGAAAGGGCTTCTCCTTGGTCAAACAATATAAATTCAGGTAATACTGTTATTTCTGACATCATACAAACTTTGGATTTCATCTCTAAATAGGGAACATACAAATTAAAAAGATTTGAGTTGAATCCTGGTAATACACTTATTACCTGTGCAGTAAAAGGCATAACCAGCAGCTGGGAAATCACACACTGTGCCCTGGAAACACATGCTAGATAGAACCTGAGAGACATCAACCTGGTACCTCTGTGACACCAGTACATGCATACCAACTTTCACAGAGGAGCTGTTCCCCCACGCACTGCAACACTGTCAGTCTGGGTAAGTTACATGCTGTACAGTCTGTGAACTTGCCACAAAACATCTGAGAGTTCCAGCTTGCTTCCTGAGATGCTAGTTTGCTAGATACCATCAGAGATGCCCAAGAGGTAATTCTTCAATTTAGCGGATGCTATGAGAAAAAAGCTTGCTGTTGACTGAAATAGGAGACCTACCATATAATTTGGGAAAAACCTCCAATGTAACAAGAAAAAGCAATCTCAAAAAAACAAAATATGAAGGGATGTGGCAGATGGATACCAACTGGATGTAAGCTTGTTCTTGGAAAGCTCCCCTTAAGTTTTAGAGTGTAATCAAGGCTCATGTAAAGTTGATCCTACCCACCTGTTCTTGGGGCGGAAGGGGGGAGAAGAGGAGCAAGTTGAAAGTAAGTAACAGAAATGTCTGAGCTCCTGTTTTTCTGGGTGGGATTCCTCTTAAATTTAACTATCCAAATGTTGAGCGTCTAGACATCTAGACACTCCTTAGGCAGCAGACAGAAACAGGTCCTCAGAAGGTGAGTCATTCCACCTCCCTTAGATAATTATCTTAGGATAGGATGATTAGTCCTGCAGGGATGCCAGTCCTCGTGCCCGTACAAGGTTTCTAGACTCCTCATTTTTAGACGTCTGAAGATAAATTCTATTTATCTAAATCACCTAGCCATAGAACCCTGACACAGAATTTACCGTAATTCCATATTAACATGTAACTGTACTGTACGCAAAGTGCGTGCTGTCCTTGAACTCTGCCATAAGGCAGCATAACCAGATTTTGACACCTGCTGAAGACACATGAGCAGGTGCCTGCTGGTTATCAGGACTAAGTTGTTAAAAACACATTTATTGTGGTTTTATAAGATGAAATTAAATGTGGGAACATAACAGGGAAGAATATACATCGAAAGCCAGTTGCAAACTGTGTCGGTGGAACCAGCTAAGCCTCCTGCTTCTAGCAGTGTTCTAGAAATACAAATGTCTAGATTTCTAGAATTGCTAGAAATTCAAATAGTTAATTCACAGAAGTTGTCATTTCTTTTAAACTTTGTGCTCTGGAAAACCTAAGCCCTTCTCTGGGGTCTGGCTGGGAACTCTTGACATTTTCCTCCTTGGGCGTTCTCCACCAGTTTTTAATTACTTTCATTCTTAAAAACTCATACCTTATTTCCTGTTTAAGTGATGTTCAGCTTTTAATCACTGAGTCTTGTCTTCCTTCTGGTGGTAAAGGAAAACTTAAGAATCCAATTGATCCAACCTTAAATTTCTTTTTTTTTCTGATCACAGTGTTAGATTGACAACTCAGCTTTAGATAACAAGCTTAGAAATCAACATGGGAATTTTCTCCACACAGCACTTACAGTAACCCATTTAATTAGCATTTGAAATTCAGATAAATGACCTGTAAGAAAAATGAGATGTAATGTGATACAGGAAATGCATATACCTACATGAGAAAAAGAATAAAGAGCAACACACGCTAAACCAGTCTTGACTATAATGTCTCTCAAGGTCTCTAAAATTACTATTTTGAATCTCCCTTTGTATCTCCCTTCCAATGCTCATTTTATCGAATTAGTTATCATTATAGAGAGACTTACTTTGTTTTCTTGTTTTATCTCCTTGATTTTTCTTCTGGAGACCTCAGGAGTTTATCCAAAACAGCTACAGGGCTACTGCGCTCTTTGCTTCTGTGGCAGTGTGCGTGCCAGGTCACACGAAAGGGAAGAAGCTGGTACAGTCGTACCCTGCTCACAGTGTTGGTTGTTTGGTAGGTTGGATTTGGTTTTTGGTTAAATACAATATCCCATGAGCTACTTAAGGCATATACAAGAAAGTATCTTTCGCGTGTCAATCAAAACTGTCATCCCCATCAGATAGATGCAAATCTGAAGGATTTCTGCTTTTAGAGAAAGAAATCTATTGGCTACAGAACAACCAGCCTTCCTGTATCTTCTCCTACACCCCTAAAGTTAGAACACAAGCTCATTTTAGTCATACCAGATTTACTAATTCTTAAAGAGAGATCATAAAAATGCATTCTCAACACAAATGCAGACGTCACATGGAAGTGATGTCTGCATTTGTAGCAATTAACAACATCCTAAGACACTTTACTAGTGAGTTCATAACAAGATTACAAGTGGGTGTTAAATCAAACTGGAAGGCAGGAGGATGGATACAAGGATAAGACCATAGGTCTAGGGAGATACATTCACTAGGCTGCATCTAGTGCAATTCTAGATTCTGCTATCATCTGTGAGCTTACAGGTTTGTCAGTGAAGCTTTTGCAGCTAACCCACGTAACAGAATTTATATCAGGCAGGATCTATACAGTTGTTTGAAAGTATTTTTGATGTGAAGGCTGCTCCTCTCTATTCAGCTGTTTTCTTCTTTTAAACTGTCTCAAGCACAGTTGTTTTTCTCATGAAATCTCTGCTTCTGGTTGTGAGCTTCTGCTGAGAACTCCTCTGCCTCAGCTAGAGACACACACCTCTGTTACGTGTGAAGCACCAATCTTTCTGCTGGGCAGCATACAGCTCTGTGCTCAGCCGCAAGAGGTCCAAAAGAGAAGATGAAAATTTCTATAACCCAGCCTCAAGCATGACACAAATACTGAGAAGAAATTTCCTAGGTAATTGTTCAGTTGGGTAGCTTCTTCAATAAATGCTGAAAGAAACATCTAAGCTCAAACACATCTGCCACATCCCCTCCTGTTGGGCAGGACTGGAACCCTTTTTATCAGCTATCTCTGGAGTGATGCAGAGCACTGCAGGTGCCAATGCCAGAGGAACTGGAACCTTAAAAGTCTTGGTTACCTCACAGAAGGCTTAGTGTGCTTCTGGCACCAGGAAAACATCTCTTCCACCTCTACACTAGAAAGCTAACTACAGCATGATACTTCTCACACAGTAAGTTAGCCAAGTTTTCCAGTGATTTACAAGCCACTCTGTCATACTCATCTACCTTTTGGGAGTTTTTTTTGTGGGTTTTTTGTTCTGCATCTCATTCCCCCCCGTGATTGTTTTTGGGGGTGCTGGTGGGTTTTGCTTGTTTGGGGGTTTTATTTGTTCAGTTTTTTACCAAATCATCATGGGAAATTTCCACAAACAAAATAGACACGTGATGATTTGGCAACCTCAATGATTATGTAACTATAACCACAGCATATGCTGAAGCTTTCCAGAAAATACTGATTAATTGCCTACAAAAAGTATTCTGAACAAAGCAAATATATTGTAGCAGTTTACTTCGGACAGGAATTGAGTCAAGGCACTGCTGGCCCAAAACCTAGCTCTTCAATGTGGAGATCAGTCATGAAGATTAGCTTTTAGAAATAAAGGTTTAATTCTGCAAGACAATTCTGGCCCTAATTGGTTTGCAAGTCAGAGTCTTGGCCAGGACATCAACCTTTCTCATAGTAAAATTATGTGTTTATATTATATTTTTCTCTTTTTAAATTAAACCATACAAAACCAAACCCAGCTCATTTTCACTGGCCTTTCCACTATGCAGAAGAAGTTGTAGTACATATTGGAGATAGTAATCTATTATTAATCAAACAATGCTTGCGATTTTATAAATCAAGATGCAGTTTATGCTCCAAGGACATTGTAGATCAGTTACAAAGCGTCTGATATGAACTACGGGACACTGCATTCTCCTGTTAGAAATTAATGGCTAAAAAAGACTGTCATCTTAGAATCTGAGGGAAAACACTGACCCAACATGTATTCTAATTTTTACAGTATTTTCTTTTTATCTCCGCCCATGGTAATGCTTATACATGCTTTCAATAGTCTAATAAAGACAAGAAAATAAAATGGTTACAAACAGTACAATAGTTTAAAAAAAGACATTATTGCATTATTATTAAAAGCAATAACCACAAAATTTTGAGAAAAAAATACTAGTTTAAAATAACAATTAGGTACTGTACAACTCAGTAAGAAATCATCCTGGCCTAAAGCAGCCTAAATTCTACTCAAGTCACATAAACTGTGAAAGGGGCAAAAAGACTGATTGCTCCTGCACACAGAGGTATCAGCCAGAACACACTACCTGCAATTCAGGTCTCCTGACGAACAGCAAGGAGCCCACATCCTTGCCCACTATGCTTTCTTACACATTTCTTAAAAGAAACATCAAAGACAAATGTATAGAAGCAGTAAGAAATACTATATCACTTCAGCTGGGATAATGAAACGAGACATTCTGGAACAGTACAGTTGAAGGTATCTTTTAATGTTTGTAGGAAATTTAGACCAAGACAGTGAGCAAATTAAAATCTGTAATTCCTTTTTACCAAGAAACATTTCTATGTAAATCCTACAGATATTATCAACCTTTCTCTTATGTACAAGCTTGCACTGCAGCCAGCTGATGTGAGCCTTGAGTTCTTCTTGGATGTCAGCACAACTTGATTGAACTGGAAAAATCTGCTTAGATCCACAATGTTGATAGACCATGGCAACTGAAAGAGGTGGCCAAGGCATGTTTTAATCCACATGGTTCATTCAAACTTAATTTTCCTTTACAAATGCATATGACACCACTGATAATTCTGCTGCATACACAAGTACCTCTGCAACTGCATGGAGTGCTGTTCTTACATGGTAACGACTGTCTGTCTCTAGATCATGTATTTTGTGACATATTTCTATTTTTTTATCTGTATTTTGCTTGATTTTACCGTTGCAAGTTCCACTGTCTGATAGTGTCTTACAGTCTGATAGACCAATAGCTCTTGCATCTGAACTGAAAAAAAAAAATAGTAAAAATCCGTTTTCTTTTGCCTTGTTTAAAGACAATGGAAATGTCTGGAAATGGTCTTGAAGAAAATATGTGTCTCTTTGGGCATTAGTTATGAATAAGTAAGTGCTGAGCAAAAGAGTCAGAATAGAAGGTCCAAGTTTGGAACATGGAGATCCAAGTAGTTAAGTAACAAGATCATAAATAATACCTATTTCAAGCACTGATCTGAGACATTGTTTCTTTCCTTCCCTGTTCAGTAACACCATTTTGTTTATATAGCAACACCTAATTACCTTATATCCCTAACGCAGCCAATGCTTGTAGGGCTCTTCTCCCTTGGACAAACGGCCTACAGACTGAAGGAAGAAATAAGGAACACTTTGAGAAAGAGTTACGGGTTAAAACTCTTGCATGTACACATTAATTCCCCTGATGCTGTGACCATAACTCAGAACAGATGCATGAAGATCAGAAGGACTAGTCTGTATGAACACTACGCAGAAAACCCAGTGCATCCAGGTATACTTCTGGGGAAATGCTTTCTATTGTCTAACCAGAAAAGTCATCCTCTATAAACAGCATTTAATAGAAACTCAAGTTAAGTGGTAACAATCTGAAAGAGATAAGATCTGACTAGAAGTAACAGATCTGATATTGAGACAAATTCCAACTTCTTGTAGCTCATGAGAGTGAGCAACTTGAGTACCTCTTTAAGACATCACCAAAAGCAGAAGAGTATGCCCCAGAAGCAGTTTCTACCTATCATAAAGTGTAAGAATCCTTACCAAGTATGTTCTTGCTGAAATCTAGAAATAGGTGTGCAGGTAGTTAAAAATGTATGTGCCTGGAAAGTCAAGATCATTTTGACTAAAATCACCAACTTGAATTTGTGCATGAATATGCTTAGATCCTGCAAACCCAAATGAGAAAATTCTGCCTTCCTTTTTAGTGCTAGAAAATAGCTGCTGACAATAATTCTTCCTCTCCAGCTGGTCCAGGACAGCTTCCCACAAGAAAAAAATAATGCTACCTTTTGCTTAGTCGGACTCCCAGGAGAATGGGACATGTACTAGACATCATTTAGTACAGTAGGGCAGATACAGACAGAAGAGCCAGTTTAGAGCAGTTTGAACTACATAGAATTGGAACAAACCAGTTATCTGTCTTGAAGGAACGGAGACGGATGAAGAGATGTTTCATGTTATCTGATGCATCTTCAAAATTGGTAGTAAACTGTCGCCACTGCAGGGAAAGTGAACACTGGTATTTATTAGTATCTTGCCTCTGCTTCAAAGAGTCCTGCTTAAAACAGCCTGTTGATTTAGCAGATATAGTCAGAACCTTCAGGTGCAAAGGTGAATCTAAAGACAATTCTCCGAATAGATTCGTAGAAAACAGCCAGAGGAAATGCAGCACTGCAAGAGACTTCAACTACGACCTCCTCTGTTCTACTGTTATAGAATGAGCAGCTACCAAAATTAAGTTTTCTCTTACTAGCTCTGTAGCCTGAATTAGAAAGCCACTTATACATTAGAAAAATCAGTCTAAGCCAGAAAGTTCCAGGGTGTATCTATCACTGAAAGAATTATGCAACCAGTGAACCGCACTTTTCACAGGAGACCAGTGATCTGAGCCTCAAATGCTGGAGTGGACCCATGATATTCCCCAACATGTCCAAGAATGTGCTGGCTGTTGCAATTAGCTTTAGGATATCTACACAGCCCTCAAGAGAGGCCAGAGAGCAGATTCATCTACTAAGAACTCTGAAGGGTTAAAAAATGTTCAAAGACCCAGAACATTGCCTGGACCCTTCTAAGGTTACAGAAACCATGACTGAAGTCACTGCCATGTGACTAGGTGCTAACAGAAACTCTCTGGTTAAAGAGGGGTATTTGTATTTTAATTGACAAAGAATGGGTGGGAAGGTACGAGACTTGAACACTATTGAGCCAAACACAGGACATATGACGTTCAAGCAACACCATAAGACATTGAAAGCCAGGCTGGATGTGGTTCTGGGCAAGCCGCTCTAGTTAAAGATGTCCCTGCTCATAGCAGAGGGGTTGGACTAGATGACCTTTGAAGGTCCCTTCCAAGCCAAACAGTCAGATATGGGACATGCATAAGATAAGGATGATACATAGCTAGAAGCAGCAACACAGACTCTTCAGCATGTATTGTTTCAAATGGAGCCGTCAGAAAAACGTGAACTCCATCAAGTCTGACAATTTGACACAGTTTGCAGGCCAAATACTTTGCCAGTCCCAAGCTCTGGAGGGTGCAGAGAAAGGAGGGGTTTTGGCTAAGAGTGAAGGAAAATTATAAAAGGAAAAGAGAACAACTCAGGGGGACAGGTCTATCCCTGACAATGAAATAAACTTAATTCAAAGAACATAACTATGATAACCATTCTTAATTTCTCTCGCACTTACAGACCACAGGAAGAAAAATACATGAGCTACATGACTAATCAACGGTACTTTCTATAGGTTCTGCCAAGCCAAAAAAAAATAAAAACATGTTTCTAGTATAAACAGCACAAAGTTTGGGTGGATGTGGACTGAAATTCACAGGTAGAAATACTATAGATTGCCAGTATACTTACTTTGAGTTTCTCTCCTAAGTAATCCCATATTTGGTATTCCCTTAGATTCTGTCTCCAAATCCTCTCCTGCAGGGCAACTACAGTCTTTAGCTAAATAAAATACTATTACTAGGAGAGTGGTAAGTACTACTAGCTATAAGAAGAGTAAGTATTTGGTTACATACCCTTTTTCACATTCGTTTTGTCAGCTTCTTTTGTTACCCCTATTAATACTGAATTTGCTCTTGCTGATGGCAGCTCCAGCTGTAGAAATTTTTCCAGGTAACTTCTGAATTCAAGATTCATTTACTATAAGTTAGCTACTATCAAACAAGTAGATCATCAGAGCACTACATCCTAAGAAACTGCACACAACAAAGAAGGGAGGAAACTTGTTTCAGAAAGCCTGCAAATTTTAGTATGTCAACAGTATAATTAATCAACCCCTAATGTGATAGTTTAAATCTCTGCAGGAGATTTAAGGAAAAGGCCTTGCTACAACAAACATTGCTCTAAACAATGAGATACTTAACATGAAAACCAACTTATTCCCAGAAAAAGGCTCTTCCTTGTAAAAAGAACTGATAGCATTATAGCTGCAGTGTTCCCACCATATGTCTTTCTTTGTCAAAAGCTTTCCTTGGCAGTATATTCCCCAACATATTCCTGGACCTTGCTTCTTCTATGTGGACAGACTACTGTTGTTGAGTTAAATTAGCAGGAAGTGAACATTTAAAAAGACAATGTATTAGTTTACATACAAACGCCTTGTTATTCAGCAGCAACAGCTACTCCATCCACCAAATACTGACCTTGAAAAGTTTCTGAAAGGGAAAAACTTGAGTAGGTCAATTAAAATAAAACAAAAAAAAACCCAAAACCCACACAACTCCTCAGCAACCTTTTTTTTTTTTTTAAGTTATATTTGAAGTCTTGTTCTGTGAAAGGCCCACTCTATAAATTTCTATTTCAGGAATGAGATATTTTTTTAATGCAACTGCTTGCTGACAGCAAACTCTGCAGGATCCTTTAGCATATTCTAGAGCACACCAGCTCACATGTGAGAAAAAAAATGCTAAGCTGCAACAGAGCTCAATAGGAAACACTCTTTTCATACAGTCATGCAACTTGTTACTGGATGCATAACAGAAACTAGGAATAACACACTTCTGTAGCAACGCAGTATTCCACTTTTAAATCCCTGTATTTTATTCTGGACTAGATTACTGCTATAAATAAAGGAACGTAATAGCTGCAAGCCAACCACCTACTTCAGAAGGCAAAGAATGCTGCCAAGAGAACGACAGCAACATTATTCCACTACTGCACTTTCAAAAAACAAGCATTAGAAACTATAAATTAAGCTAAAACACCGCTTTCTCTCCAATTACAGCAACATGTGACTTTTTATATAACGTTAATCCTCCCATTAACCCTCCTAATCAAAGGGAAGGAAAAAAAAATAAACTGGAAACTGGACCCCCGGGGTTTTTTTGTGATTTTCTGTTTGTTTGTTACCCCCTCCTCCTTTTACTCAGGAAAAGCAAAGGAAGAGAAGCAAAAGCATCCGTCCCTTTTCTTTTCCTGCTAATTGGTCTCTTGTGTATCTTACTATTTCACAGTTACTGAAAATATTTCTCTCCAACTGGATGTTAGATCTGAAGACCCACTCAGCATTTTATCTAGAGCGAACTTTTACCTACAGAAAATATGTTCTGCTATGTACAGCACCAAACCAAGACCTTTAGACCTTTCAAGAGAAAGATACGATTAATAATATGATAGAAAAGGCTAAGATAATGGAGACATGTTTGGGACAGAAAAGTTTCTAAGATCCCACAGTAAGTACTATACATTTTTTTTCCTTCCTGTTGTTAACAACTGGTTACTCTCATACTTGCCGCTGCTCCACTTGTTTCATCTTGCATGTATTAATTCTCTTAGTTGTACTGATTTCCTCACACTTCTTCATAGCTTCGTAAGTAGTGGCACATCAAGCTTACATACCTCATTTGTCCACTGCTTCTCTGTGATTCTGAAAAAGGTGAGCACTTGTATCGTAATTCTCTTGACAGGAGAATCACTTCCTACAAGGGCCACAAATTTTCCTCAGGTGCATGTTTTCAAAGTTATCTAGCTTCCAGTCTTAGACTGTCATAAGTCTTCTACCTAAATGACTGTATCAGCAAGAAGACTGAGTTAACATTCATGACAAGCACAATAGCTGCTGCTCTACTCTAATGTTACCAAGCATCTAAGTTTAAGGTAACACCACATACAGAAACTTGATACCAAAGTGAGCCATGAAAAGAGACATCTCAACTGTTCTACATTCTGCTTTGTCTGCTATGGTTACCAGCAGCCCATAAACACATGAAAAACTCCCTTACACAATGAGAACAGCTAATGCTCACAGAAAACTAGAAATAGCACCATGGGAAACTTAGCTTTCAGTTAGTACTTCAAGTGAAATATCAGCAGAGACAATCTAGACCTTCTAAAAACAGAGCAACAGAGTTGCGGCTGTACAGTCCATTAAAAACAGAAACCACTACCCAGATCTACATAATATTCTCTTAGCAAATGCTTAACATAGGACTTGACCAATGAAAAGAATTAGAAAAAAAATTTTTAGAACTGGCACGAAATGCTGACTTCTTCAGAGCTGCAGGGAGAAATCAGATTCACTTCAGTCTACAACACAACCATTTGCCACTACTGTTCCTGTACATGTTACATGAAAGGACTTAATTCCAAAAGCTAAGTAATTAAACTAAAATAAAGCTAAAACTACTCCCTCGTTAACAGATTCCTTTGTCAAATTTAACATTTTCAGGCTTCCAGCTTATACCTTTTAAGGGGGCAAAATAAATCAATCAAAGTAAATAAGCAGGAACAGTTTATTGTGATACCAGCAGCTTTACCCTTCTCAAGTAATACGGAGTTCTCTAAATCTGTTTCATTTGTTTTTTTACTTGCCACTTTAAATACTTCATCAACATCATTACTTTACAAAATTTCTTTAGTATCTGCATCTTTTCAACTGATTTAACACAAAAACACAAGGAAAAGAACAAATTCTTGGAAACACAAGGAGTTGCATCATGGCAAATGTATTCTTTAATAGCAAGTAAGAAAAACCTCCCTACTGACCTTTAATCAGAATGAGGAAAAAGAGAAGTATCACAGCTCTTTGTTCCATTTGGTAAGATTTAAAGATCCATCTATGCATGTATAAGCACAGAACACACAGTTTTATTCACACTGGAACCACCTAAGCAGAGATGTTATGTTCCATAGTTTTTACATGCATTCCATCCTTGGTGTGCTGATTATAGTACAGGGATTCTGTTCACTTACAGCAGTTTTAACTTAAGAATATACCGTAAGCCAACTTAGAAACATCTATCAGTTGCTAATAGAAAGAACCACAGGAAGGTCTCACAACAGTCTACTAAAACATTAAAGGTTTTTTAAATCACAGTTTTCAAGTATAAAAATCGGATTTTCCCCTACAACTGAAATATATTTACAGGAACATTTTTAAAAGATGGTCTCTAATTCAGATCTAATCACTGTCATCTGAACCACCTTCAGACCCCTCATCGTTGGATCCTTCTGGTTCAGATTCATTACCAGATCCTCTGCCAGAACCCTCGTTGTCAGATCCTCTCTCAGAATCTCTGTCTGAGTCAGCACTGCGAGAAGCTGGGCGAGACTCATTTTCTGAACCACCAGAACGACTTCTCCCCGACTGCACAGACTCATTGTCAGACTGCTCCGAATCTGACTGCCTCCTTTTTCTGGCCGATCTGTCACTGTCAGAGTCTTCCTCAGATGGGTGGACACTGGACCTTCTCAGACTACCTGCCTCACTACCAGATTTGTTTCTGTTATCAGAATCACTATCAGAAACAATGCGCTTACTGTGCTGCTGTTCCCCATCATCTGAATCACTGTTGCTATTCCTAGCACGTCTGTAGGGGAGAGAAAATAAAAAATAAAAAAAAAAAAAAAAAGACAAAAGCATTAAAAGATGTTATCTAGCTTAAAACCAAAATGAGACACCTGAATTTGAGTAATGGTAGCGTTATCTGAATGGGAAGAATGAGTGGAATTAATTTGTAACAGGAAATGATGCTCTGACTACAATGAAAACCTTCTCATAACCTTTGCATTCCCTTATTAATATTGCAGCTCCTACTGAAAGCATGTATTGAAACTTCAGTACAAAGTTAATTAAGGTTCTCACCCCTCATCAGCAATTTTGAGTTTATCCTCATCAGAAGAATCATCACTTGATGAAATGATGGCTTTTGATTTGATTTTCCCTTTCATTGAAGGAGGCAGACGCTCTGGTTTGGGCTGTAGAGGCGGGAAAAAAAAAAAAAAAGGGTTGCTTGTTTATGTGGCTGGTTAAAGCACAGCCCAAACGTAGAAACAGACCCAGAAAACCAAACATGCTTGTAAGAATTTTCCATTTACAATCACTTAATTCTAGATGGCTTCAGAAATATCCTTTTCATCCCTGAAGCAACAATAGCAGCAGTGAAGGAGGATAAAAATAAGCTCAAAGACAGTTACAACAAGAAGTTTTGTTGTAATTTTGAACATTAAATAAATCTCTTGACAAGAGTAATGCTGAATTTCAAATGCATACTTAGAAAGTGATGCGGTTACTCAGGGTTTAACTTACAGCCTTCTTTTTCTCTGCTTTGGGTGGACGTCGTTTTTTAGGTCTTGGACCATTTTCATGTTCTTCATCATCACTCCCCTCATCTGCCTTCTGGGGTCTTAAACAGAAGCATATTTTATAGGATTTAAGGTGTAACATCACAGAAAAACTTAACACATGCAGAAATATAATCTCAATGTCCAGTTTATCACATGTTACTCAGTTTTTCCTCAGAGAAGTCTGAAGCATCAGTTACCTCCTCCTCTTCTTCTTCTTTCTCTCATTCTCCTCCTCTTCCCCATCTTGTTCACTTCCACTGCCCTTTCTCTTCTTTTTCTTTCTAGATATGGGCAAATCTTCATCACTGTCATCGTTGACGAACTCATCAAATTCCCCTGCTCCTTTTTTGGAACGCTATAATAAATAAAAGCCTCATATTACAGTCCATTATTCACCTTCCAGTTAAAAAGCTGTCAGAAAAAAAAATTCAAAATAGGAACTTTATCTGAACACATTTTCAAAGTACAGACATTCTTATGCCAACTTTCCCATAGTCTCTAAACTGATATAATTTAGGAACTGATTCCAAATTCACACATAATAAAATAATCCTCTTCTGTTATTTTAACATTTGAATAGGACAGATTTTGTGATGCCTCCATGCTGGAACTTTTAAGTATTAGCTTCCAATTATTAAATCTGAGTATTAAACCTGTGCAATTTCACTCAGTAGCACCTAGGATCTTGAAATTAAAAACATGTGCTATTGCAAGAGACCATATGTAAAGAAGTGAAAATGAAAGAAATAAAAAAAAAAAAAAGAAAAAATAAGGAAAAAAAAGCATTGTGTTCTACCCTGCCTCCACCGCCACCACGTTTTTTCTCCTTTGATCCTTCTACTTCACCAGTGAACATCAGAATATTCTTGGTTTTTTCCACATATTGAGCTCTTTGTTCCAGAAGTTTCTTCTGTTCTTCTTTTTCTCTTAGACGCTTCTCTTCCTGAAACAAAGAGAAAACAAAACATTACTACTGTATATGCAGCATTGTGGTGATTATAATCACAGGCATACAAGTGATTTGCTGACAACAAATTGGGAAGCTGACTTTTGACAGACTATGTCATAGCAGAAGGTCCACATCGAATATAAAAAAAAGTTCTTTTCTACAAGCCCATGCTAGAGTAGGCAGAAGTCTGCAAGAGCTGTTGCACCAAGTGTGTCCTCATCCAGCCTGTCAATACAGAAAACTGGTGGCAGAGCTTCTGGGGAACTAACTTGATTTCATTATAAAAACAAAAATCTAGTTCTGTGACTATGGGGAAGAAAGAGTTATCACCTGTCAGCTATAACATTCTCTGCCAGCTCTTACTGTAAGTAAAAAAATGGTTACTAGATGTTTTATCTGTAATGCCAGGTACCACCACAGAGCAACAACAGCATATGTAATACGTATACTTTCTAAAAGTAAAGCGTACTTTAAAAAAATACATAGTATATGAATATAACAGAATAAAACCTGTTCTTTAAGTAGTTTTTGGCGAAGCAGCTCCTTTTCTTGCTCTTGCTTTGCACGCAGCTCCCGCTCTTCTTCATCCTGCTTGCGTGCCCGAGCTACATGGTACTGGGCTTGACTCAATAAATCAGAGCATTGCCTGTAACATGCAATGTTTTCAAGTAAAGGAAGGTGACAGACACATACTACAAGAATAAACAGTCTTATAAAAGGCATGCATCACAACACTGTGCTCATATCACCAACAAAAAAGGCTACTTAAAATAGCATAAGAGTACTACAGATTTTAAGTAAATTAAGCACTTTCTAGTAAGCTGATTTTTCTTGCAATGTACAATATTAGAACATATTGCTTTGCGCTTAAAATTTAGCCAGTTCATATACAGAAAAAAACCCACATGAACATCAAAAGAATCATCCCAACTAATTTGGACAGATTTGGAAGTATAGTTAATAACAACTTGTATGTAATCACAACATACTAGCAAATATAATATAGGTAGAAATTCTATCTTAAAAATACCCAACTGAGTAAAAAGTTTAGGTTGCATAAAGTGTTCAAGTTTCGTGAAACATTAAAAGAAGTCACTTTCAATACCCTTTTAGCTAACATTACAATGACAGTTCTTTTAATATTACAATTTTCTTCTCTCTACAAAGTGCTTTAATGATGCCCATTTAAGATGACCAGTGCATGATGGCCAACAGATGTTACCTGCATATGGCTATAAAAAAATCTTAGAAGAATGTGCAATAAACGAAACTTAGGACATATTGAGCGAAACCCTAAGAAATAAGCTTACAGTGAAAAGGGTTTGAATAGGCTTGTGTACAAGCTCATTACTCTGAGCAAAAGTTAAAGCAGACTAGTCTCTGCAAAACAAAACCTTTTCACGTTTCAATAACTACCATGCTACCACCCAGGAACTACCTCAAAAAACCTCCATGAAATCAATCTCGTCGTTTGATTACCGAGTTTAAAGTGAAAACAGTGAAGACTAGAGATGTTTAAGTAAATGTCTCTGCACTCTCATTGATGGAAATTTTGCCATGTCATATTTTGCAGGCTCCAGCTAATAGCAGACATCACAAGTTGAGGCCTGCAGACTACACAAAAATGTTAGAAAGCAAAGACAGGAATAGGGAGGAATCCTGCACTTGTATTTCTACTGTTCTAAGAAATTCCCATTTGAAATTTAGGAATCCAGTTTTAGCATGAAAAAAAAACTCTACCAAGACAAAAATATTCCACTTGGTATCTGAATGAAGGATTTGTTTGTGGTTTAGTTGTTTGAGGCTTTTTTACCTGGCTTCCGTAGCAGCAAGTGCCAAATCAAATCTCATCTTATCACCTACTTTACTCAAGTAACTGAAGTATCTGGAGGAAAAAAACAACAAACAAAACTAAGCAAATATGGCTTTACTTATGTATTTATTGCAATTTTGCCTTAAAACAAAGCATTTACTCCTGAATGACAATCCTCTAAAACTCAGATGGAGAAACCTCACCGATTTTCCCTGTGTGCAGCCCCTTTTAATACGCAGTATAAAAGTACATTCAAAGTTCTCCAAACATGAAACATTTAATACCACTCCAGAGCAGAACAAAATGACAGAAACATTCTGTCTTATTAAGAATTAAATCTTAAGAATTATTTCATTTACTGCTTCCAAGCAATGAGTACATTGGTGACCCCAGCAGATTTATTCCTTATCTGTCATAGCTTAAGTGCCTGAAACCAGCATAAGGAAAGAAAATTTAAAAAAAAAAAAATCCTTCCTGAACAGGCTCCTTGAACCTACCTGACAGGCTCTTGTGAATGTAACAAGCCTTCAAGTAGGTGGGTAAGCTATGATGACCAGAGTTCTGAAAGCAGTCTCTCCAACCCATTTAAAGGAAAACAGCTTTCTAATTTTCAAGGTTGACAGTTTCCTCCCACATTCCAAAGACATTTTAAATGACCTGATTTTGTGCTACTCTGAACTCAAATTCTTGTGCATATGAAGAAAGTAATTCCTTGCTCAAGTTTTAGATTATGGAACATATTTTCCAAGATGTGATAGATATCTGAATATTAGTTAATGGGTAAAAATAAAGGCTTTCATGCAACTTTCTCAAGATAATAAATAACAAGCTTCTAACTTGAATTCAACTTAGAATTTATGTTCAAACTTTTAGTCTGCCTTATGTAAAGCACTAGAACTGTGAAATGCTTGCTTGTATGAAAGGCTTGCTTTACTTGACAAAATTACTGAAAAGCAGTTATCTACCCTCCATATAAAAACAGAGCTAAGAATGCATAAAGCAAGCATCAGCTACACCAGCTACACCTAGGAGCAGAATAAATGATTGAAACTTCCTGTTCAATGACAGTGATGATTGCATTGGATCAATCACAGTTTTCTGACCAGATTTTCAGAGAACTAAAAAGATCTGAAACACACTTAAGGAACTGCTTCTGTTCTTAAGCCATGAAAACACTTTGGCTTTACTTGGCAAAAGGAGGGTGAAGTTAGTTATCAAGGGTTATCAGTCATTAACTAAATGACTTATATAAATAGATATTGTTTTGAGCCTTATAGTTTGTTTGAAAGAAATAATCAAAGTAGTAAAGAGTATTGATTGAATATCTTCAAGGTTTTTTTCAACTATGCTCTTCCAGGAAGAAGTACATCTTGGTCACAGTAATACAAAACACTTTGAGAAATACATTTTGGCCACCTAGCCAAACACAACTGGCTCCAGCACAAAGCCTGACTGCAGAGTTTTGTCAGGCCCAGTCCTTGTTTTCCTGCTAGAAACTCCAGAACTGCATAGTGTTTCACAGGAGATGATTGCTCTTCTAACCAGACTTAAGACTTATAAAGCAAACTCACAGTAAAGGAACAACAAAATGAATTTTAATGATTACAAATAAGTCATCTTTACCTGTGGGCTAGCTCCAGTTCCTTCACAGCATTAAGGACTTCCTTTAGATTGCTTTTTTCATCTTTCAGGACAGAGGTAGCTAGTCTTTGTAGCACTAAAGCCACATTAAACATAAGGACTGTGTCACTTGGCGCTACATGCCTGGCCTGTCAATGAAAACCATGCTTTTAAAATATGCTACAGAGAATAAGCATCATCGTTTCAATCCCATACTACTGAATTTAAAGACACATATGTTGGTTTATATTTGTACCTTTAACAAAGTTTGCTTGCACTCCTGTAATTTGCCACACTTGAAGAGAGCCCGGGCCAAATATAACAATACTTCTGTATTTTGATGCTTATAGAACTTTCTGAGGCAGTTTTCATACTGAAATGAGACAAAAAAAAAAATTCAAATTAAGAGATGACAATGGTTATTTTAGTGAGCTAACTCCAGCAACTGTTTCTATTCCTAAAAACCACTACTGCTAATGTACAATGCACTAAATTATTGCCTTTTGTGTTTTTTTTTAAAGAAGCATGTTCTGCTAAATGCATGCTTCCTTTTCACTGGTCAGAAAATTGTTTCTCTTATCCCACAGCAAACCCCTGATTTTTCTGGAAACTGGCAGCAGTCCAGGAGGCTCTGCAGGTCTTAAAATACAGTAGAATACTTTGCAAGTACCATCTATTGTAATAAAATTCAACAAACCTGACTCATTTTAAGAGCACTCAATTATTCTCTGCAGTATGTGGAAGAAGTCCATTTTCTTTATTCATACAAGATACATTACAAATTGAAATATATTTAATATAGTAATTCCATATATCTGATGCAATTAGTTAAAAAAAGCCACACTTTTCTGATAAATCACCATCAGATTTGTCCTCTCCACCTAGCTGAGTAACTTGGCATGCCAAGGGGTATCTGGTTGTTCTAAAATGTAAAATTAGACTTGTCACTATAGATTTTGTGGGGCTAGAATTAAAGCTTCAAGCAGTGATGGAACATTTCATTAATGAGCATCTGCTGTTTGACATACTCTTTTCTTAAGGAATCATTCAACCTTTCTAAACTTCTAAACTAGTAAGAAATACAAAGTAATTTTTATTTTCAGCTCAAATATAGAAACTGCCCTGAACCGTAAAGCCTGAAGTCACTACTCTTGGATCACACTGTTTTGTGAGCAATTTTCACTCAGCTTTATTGTAAAAAATTTTGTATTTAGCTTAAGTCTTCCCCAGATTTGTATGCTTTATGATAGAGAACTCACTAGAGTAGTTGTTGTGGCTGCAGTTAAGCTAGGGTATTAAATCCAATTCATTTCCCTTTGAGTCCAATACTGTGGCTTGTACTGACTGCATAGCAGAACCCAGGGAACAAAACACCTCAGTGAATAAACACATTTCTATTAACAGTTTTACTTAAATACATTAGTAAGTGAATACAGTATTCTTCGAACAAATCAAAAGGTGAAAGTGATACCCAGTTTCCCACTATAACTGACAGGTTAAACATTGCTAAAATTAGACTTTTCATTAGGCTCTTTGTCAATAAAAGTGAGAAAGTGTTAAGAAAACAAACAGACCCCATTCAAACACAACAGAATGAATCTGGTTTTGTTACCAGAACTTGTTCACTGGAGGATAGCAACTACTCAGGTCTTGATCAGGTAAGAAAGGCTCCAGCATCTCTTCCTTATAACCATCACAAAAAGCTTTAAGATGCCTCTGAATTAAGTATTTTTGAACCTCAATGTGAAGTCAGTCTTACTGAAACACATTTGTTCTGAGCTTCTATCCTGTCCCACAATTTGTTAGGTATTTTTCCTTTTTTTTTTCTGTTTTTGTAAGTTTACTTGTATGCTTTTGATCAACTAATTGAGTCAATTGAGTTACAAGAGGTTGATACTTGGAAGCTGGTCTGCTTAAGCAGGTTGAACTAGATGACATCAACAGATTTCTTCCAACATCAATTACCTTGTGATGTTAACTGTGGTGAAGGAAATCATGGCACATTCAGCTCTTCAGACATCTCTCACTGTTATTTATACAATCATTATCAAGAACAAAAATAGGAAGTGTTGCTATTAAAAAAATCCCAGCAGAAAACTGTATTTGCTTACTTCACTAACATCCGAATTTAAATCACATACAGCAACTATACTGACCGAAACCTCTCCAACTACAACTTAATTCAAAGACCATAGTGCTAAGCCAATTATGGTATGACTATGCTGCCAAAAAAAAAAAAAAAATTCTACAAGTTGGTAGGTGCTTTGTTACCCCTTACCCACATTTGGCAGTTTGTTTTTAAATCTAGGCTTGACAGCCAATGGCAGCTACAAACAGACCTTTAGCTTGTTAAAATGTTATTCAGAAACTTTTGCAGCTGCTAGGACAGCAGAGAAACATCCAGAAATCATCTAACCCAACATATTACGTAGTCCAATTTAGAGATGTTACCATCTGCACAGCACTGATGTACTGTTTCTGTTCTACGTAGATATGTGCCAAATTCAGCCACACATCACTGATATCTGCTGTTGCCTCTCTCACTTGGGCAAAAACATCACGAGCTTCGCGGAAATATCCTTTGTGTGCCAAGACAGCTCCTAAGGGGAAAGTAATATGTACATCATAAGCTTCCAGGTTCATGGACTATGTCCTTCTACCAAAGAAAATGAAACATTGCCTGAATAGATTTACCCATAAAAAACTAAGTGTGATAACTGCCATGCAAAAGCTATTCTTTCCTGTGCTCCAGTATGCAGCATTCAGGGCCTGCAAAATCAATTCTACATTAAAGCATGAAATAAAAGAATATCAACACCTCTGAAGGAAAACAGTCTAATATTCACCTATGCCATTAGCAGCATACAAATTTTTTGGATCATTTCTGAGTACTTGCTTGTAGATTGCTAATGCACGGTCTTGATGACGCTTCTCCTGCAGAAAAAAAAATACCCCGATTATTACTCATTTCTGTAATAGGGTATTGCAAGATCTACACGGAGGTTTTGTGTACTATAAGATGACAAATAGGCATCAAGAAAAGGTCTGAGTAGCTAACAGCATATAAAAATTAAATAAAAGCACACACAGGGCAGAAAGATACCAATTACCTTTTCTCTGTCTCTTGTGGGTTGATGAAGAGTCTGCAACCAGACATTGCCAAGAGCCAGCATGGAGTAAGTATCATTTTGTGTGGAGGGCTGTTTCAATATTCTCTCAAATTTAGA
>JANHGB010073670.1:0-11157 GCA_026283785.1 Coracopsis vasa
CACAGCTTCTCTGGGCAACCTGTGCCAGGGCCTCAGCACCCTCACAGGGAAGAACTTCTTCCTAAGATCTCATCTCAGTCTCCCCTCTGTCAGGTTAAAGCCATTCCTCCTTGTCCTGTCCCTACAGGTCCTTGTTCAAAGTCCCTCTCCAAGTTTCTTGTCAGTCCCATTAGGCACTGGAAGATGCTCTAAGTGACTGTTAGCTACAATGTCCTGGAATTTGTTACAGACGCCAGTCCTGAATGAAAAGCAGTTCTTCTTACGATACACTTGTGGAACACTAAATTATAGTAATTGTCAAAATTTCCTCAATTATTTATACTCTAGACAGCTGCTGTGGCTACAGCAAGAAGAGTAACCAATATCTTTCAAAGCAGTAAAAAGTAGCAATGATAAATCTTTTAGACGACTTTGAGCAAGATTCATAACTTCCAAGAAACAACAAAGAGCCAAAGCAGAGCAGCAGAACCCATTGTGGTTTCTGACTGGCAAACTCACATCAATATTCAATCTTTCATTTAACTATGTGAGTGGTTGTGGGCAGTTGGGAACAGTCATGAACATGAACAACATGAAAACAGTCTCACACACAGGACAGATATTCACACACCCCAAAGTTGAGCATTTGCAAGGCAAAGGGATAATTTTGGAATTGATATTGTAAAATTATTTTTTCCTCAAGATACAGAAGGGAATAACATTCTTTAAAGTATCATAAATGTTAAGCACTCCTCTCCTAGGATCAGTTTCTTATTATTTGCATTCCTAGTAAAGTCCTGCCTAGCTTCAATAACATATTCATGAAGTACTACATGCTTTTAATTTCACTGCACTCATTTTCGGTTCTCCAGCTTTAATTATTATATATAAGCAAGATAACAACCAACTTGTTCTACAAATTAAAACTTGGCAGTCAAACCCAAGTTGCATACAGTAAACATCTTAAAGTTTGCAATTTGAAATTTGTTCATGGAGTGCATTTTGATCATTTATTTCTTTTCAAAGGATATAGGCACTCCTAATCCAACTTTAAATCAATAGCTAGTTCTGCTTTTTCAGTACTACTCTCCATATTTTTATACATTCCTGTGTAATTATGAGGTATTTCAGAAATATAAAATACTGATTTTAGTATTTAATTTTAGTGAGAACAATACTGGTTGTAAGTATGTAATAAATTATAAGGCCTTAGTCAGCTACTGTGGAGAACAGGGCAAAAACTGTAATATTTATGCTCTTCAGATTACACCTTTGCTCTCACTACTGTGAAAAACTAACTAAAAGCTCTTATTAGACATCTCACACATTGAAGTCACACACTATCAGTTCTCAACCACATACACACAAACAACAGACCACTTTACTACTTACCATTTGAGACCTATTTTTGGGGCAGCCATTGATGTCTTCAATCTTTTCATTTGCTGAAAAGGAAAAAAAAAAAAAAGGAAATAAAGAAAATAAAAACTATACCAAAGACATTTATTCCAATTATCCCCAGAGTACTTGCTGCTAGCTAAATCAAGGGGTTCAGATTGTAGTTGTCCAGTCAAAGGGAATGTGTGAAGTACCGAGACCATCAAAATAAAAGCAGCTGGAGTTTCCTAGCAGGTCATGCCCACAGAGACAGCTGGGGGCAGAAAACAAGTGGTCTGACAACATCTTGTGCGTGAGGGGTAACTCCTTTAAATTACAAAGAAGGTTTAAACTCTAGAAGCTGAATACTGCTGGGTGGAAAAGTCAACATGACCTGTGTATAGATGTTTGCATATCAGTGAATTTGCTTGGAGAGTGAACATAGGTTTTAAAACTGTATGGGAAATTTATGATCAATAACTAATATTTTTATTTTTATTTTTTTTAAATAAATATTTTATTTTTTTATTTTTTTATTTTTATTTTAAACTTTGGAAGTTTCTTGCTCACGGCTTACAGGCAAATCTATTTGCAGAAAAATACAAAGTTCCAATCTTTCAAGTCCCAAGTGAAATAATGAAGTTGATGAGGTGGCTAAATGTTTGCCATAGTCTCAGATTGCTGAGTTTCTCATTTAGACCCTGAAATGATTTGTGTGATGGACTGAAGACCAGTTATAATCAAAGTCTGGTTTCCCACAGTTTTTTCACTGTAATAAAGGCCATTGTTCACAACCCATTTGATGACTAACAGATTGGCCTCCCATCGATTCTTGTATTAAAAGCTTTATTCTACCAATCCCATATTCCTAGGATATCAGTCAGAACTTCATCTCACTTCACATCTTTCTTCAGTTGGGAGTATCAATCTCCGACCCAAAATATGGTAGGAATTGTCACTAGAGAGGTTTGATCCCAGGATTCTGGTTTGAAATACAAACCTGACACCTTCCCCTGCAAATGTAACAGTACAATTTCCATGAAAATAGCTACAGACGAAGGCATACATATATATACACAACAGGCATAACAAGTCAGAGCATAAATTTGAACTTGAATAGCTGTCTGGAGCGATCACAAATGACTTCTACAAAGATCTATTCTGTTTAAGTCAGTGCAATTAATTGCAGTCAGAACATAAGTTACCCAGAATATTTATATATACCTGTAAGACAGGCTATCTTGGCATATCCACCACACCTACACTAAACAATGAGCCCATCACCTCCTATAATGCTGTACTGATTGCCCAGCACACTTCTGTGCACATTTTACTTTTTACTGAAACTAGTTCTATATAGCTGAATAAGTACGTAACACTAATGCAATGTCTGCATCCCTCTTTAGAAAGCCATGGCTTTTGTATCTGATCTGACTTTAGTTGTAGCCAATCAATTAAAGAATGATAGAATGGTTTGGGTTGGAAGGGACCTTAAAGCTCATCCAGTTCCAACTTGCTGCCACGAGCAGGGTCATCTTCCAATAGACCTGGTTGCTCCAAGCCCTGTCCAAACTGGCCTTACTCCATAAAATATCCTACGCATCAGTAGGAAAGGTCCTATCAGACTGGGCTGAAGTTTAATTTTAACATCAATTCTAATTCTTGAAAATCAAAGGTTCTCACAAGAAACCAACTGACATTTTGATGTACTACTGATTTCAGAGCATGCATATCTGCATTTATGAATTTAAATACAGCTACTATGCTTATATGGCATTATTAAGTCATCTATTACTTGCATATTCTTTTATAGATTCAGATTTTGAGCTGAAATAAATGAGAATGCTATGAATGCATGTAAATCGACTATATTATCATTAGCCATTTTGAAGTGTGAAGATTAGCTCCTCTGAAGTCAAACGCAGTGATGTTTGGTTTCACATCTTTTTTAGATTTGCTCCTTGTTTGGATGCTAAGATCAAAGAATTACCCAGTTACTACTCATTTTAGAGTTTTCTTTTCCCATACATGCAGCTATTTCACTTAGGTAAGCAGAAAGGATTGCAATCACTGTCTTGGCATAGTCACTAAGTCTTATGGAGGCTTCATTAAAAAAAAAATAAATATATATATGTATATAAGATTTAACCACATTCATTCTTTTTCCAGGTTTGGATATTAAGTAGTATTTCAATATCCATGGTGTAAATCTCGGGTGGTGAACACAAGAAAAACTATCACTAATAATTAAACTTGAATCAATTCCAGTGACTTTGGATGATCCTGAGATACCCCAAGCACATGACAAAAAGGCGGCTTTTCATGGCTGCTTTTACACATATCACACCATAACATAAAAAGAACTCTTCTGCACTGCATATAGATTTCTTAATATGCAGCCTTGTATGTAAGAAAAAGAGCTTGTATTTTGCAGGCTAGTGTTGAAGCTGCTTCTAGGTGTGAAAGTTATCACCATTTTAGTGACAATGAGATGCAACGTGCCTTAAGGCCATACACAGCAGATACAAATTACTTTCTTCACTGCTAATTTGGAGGATTCAACTGAGAATGTTTAAATCTGAGCTTTCCTTCACATGGAGAATTTTCTCTGAAAATGAAACCCTTCAGCTTGAACTATAACTTTGGAAGCTTGCAGGCCTAATCTTAAATATTAGCCAAAGGCAGCTCTAAGAATGGCTGAGAAAAGACAAAGGTGAATCAAAGCAAATATTACAGCAGGCAATGTGATTTTTGTGTATTTTAGAGGGAGGAATCTGCATTTCATAAGAGTTTTCACGAGTCAGTACTCAAACAGCTACATTAGGTATTTGGTACAACTGGGTTCACATTTTTCATGTTTTGATGGTGGGATTTTTTCACATGTGGAAGCTTTCTACAACAGTGTTACTTAGGGTAGCTAGATAAACCTGAAACAAATCGTCACCCAACTGCTCCTGGGTTTCCAAACATCTTCCCTACTAAAGAAAACAGATACAGGTTAAACCATTGTTCATAGTGAACAACTGTCAACACACGGTTTTATGTCTCTGTAGGTGCAGGTTTGTAGAATGCTACTGAGATACAACATTGCTCTACAACACAGTTAAATTTTTTTTGATGTATTCTAGTGCAGTTCTAGTGGGGTCATTGGAATGATGCCTCACAATTGCACCCAAGAACTGGGCTTGCAGATTTGTACCTTACATTAAGGAACTAGCTCATTTACAGCATCTCAAACATATAAATATGCATGCACTGATGTCTTGTTATTTCGTTGCTGTCTTCTTAATTTGCATCTCAAATCTGTCAGTTTGCTTCTAACAATAGTTGTCCTAATTCCCATTAGCAGGCTTTCAGATTCCATCCATCCCCACTGGGCTATGCATGAGCTTTGTGCCATCCCAAGAGCCAGATGGATGAGCCTCTGAAGGAACTAATGAAGGATCCAGGCCCTACGGAAGAGGGACAATATGTAGCTTTACATGGGGCCAATGGAGAAAATGGTTTAGAACCTTCATTTCTATGGGTATTAGGGCAAAAAATGAGGGAATTAAAAGCTTTGTAGCAATGAGCCCATATTTGAGATTTGGGCTAATGATGCATTATTTTCCTCATTTGAAAACTCATTACAAAAGATTTCTTTTTTCTGCCATACAAAAATTATATCCCTTCTCCTTTCAAAGCCTTATATATGGATTTTCCATATCCAGCTGGAGGTTCTACACAGCAGGCCAGTATCACTGTGAATTATGTTCAGATCAATCCCAAAAAGGTATCAGAAATGAAGACAGAGGAGGATAACAGCACTGCGGGCAGAAAAAAACCCCACATTCATCATTTGCTTTTTGTAGCATTCAGCCACGTGAAGCAATATTGCTGTGTCAGGAGATCTTAATCAGCAACAGCAAATATTTTTTCCACTATGCTTTAAGATAAGGCTTTATCAAATTAATTAGCAAAGTCTCTAAAGGAAAATTATCTATGTAATTCCATGCAGTTTGATGGATTTCCCCCCCATGTCTATGTAGAAGTTAGAGGCAGTGAATTTCTGAGCAAGCTGATACAAAACCATAAGGTCACTCACCTACAACCTGTATTATTTCGGCTAGTAATACTCCATCAGTCACATCTTGCTGTAGATCCTTTATCAATCTCTTGTGGCCAGATTTTGCTAGATAGTGATTTGCCCAATCTGTATAAATCTGTTAGGAAAAAAGATAAACAAAAATAGTTAGTCATAATGCAAACTTGAAAAAGGAGAGGTCTTTGTTTCTCTCAGTACCTGAGGGGGCTGATTTAAGATCACTGCTTTTTCGCTCTTTGAAACAAGTCAACAACATTCAAATTTAAAGTATTGTGCAGATGAAGTATTCAGCTTACCATAGCAGGGCTTCTCCTATTCAGAAATCTGAAATCAAAACTCACAGAAGACGATAGGAAAACTCTTGACCATGTTACAGCTTGAATGGATCATCACACAGTCAAATTAAACATTCCATGGCAGTAGTAAGTTTGCAGAAGGGATATCAATTTCCACCTAAGTAATTATTTTTTGCATTTTCCCTTTGATATTTCTTCTTCATAACAGTTACTGAGAAATTTAAAATATTCTTTTCCAAGAACCACTTCTGGGAGGTATTAGCCATATAGCAACTTCATTTTTAAGAAACTACTTTGTTGTATTACCCAACGTTTGACAAGGGCCTGTAGTGACGGGACAAGGGGCAATGGCTTTAACCTGACAGAGGGGAGATTGAAATTAGATCTTGGGAAGAAGTTCTTCCCTGTGAGGGTGGTGAGGCGCTGTCACAGGCTGCTCAGAGAAGCTGTGGCTGCCCCATCCCTGGAGGTGCTCAAGGCCAGGTTGGATGGGGCTTGGAGCAACCTGGTCTAGTGGAAGGTGTCCCTGCCTGTGGCAAGGATTAGAACTGGATGAGCTTTAAGGTTGTTTCCAACCCAAACCAGTCTGGGATTCTGTGATTCTAAAAACCTACCAATTCTAGTAAATTCCATCTCACAGGTTAAACAAGGCCATTACATTGATTTTCATCTCCCACGCAAACTTTAAATTGTTGGGATTTATCTGAAAATGTATTACCTGAAACCTAAGCACACAGAGCTGTCAAAAATGTCTCTTTAATCTGCATTAAGTACTGCTCCCCACATTCTAGCACAGTTTATCCAAAACCACCCGAAATATTACAGAATCTTTTCATGCTAGGTTATCAAAAAGAAGGAAACACACTTGATTAGGAACTTCGGCTTATGAATTAAATAACATTTCTTGTTCTTCATATAGGACTTTTTTCTTAATGTGACATTTATATTTCAAAGAAATAAGGTAAAAACTACTAAGTAACAGAATTTTATCTATTAAATAACCAAATATTAATGTTCACCCCTACTCAAAAGTATACTGGAAAAACCTGCATCTCAATTCAGCCTATCAGTAAGTAGGAGTAGATTCATTGTGCTTTCTAGAGCATGACCCATGCCAATCCTCCACGGTCCTACAAACCACCACATACTGGGGGGATATTTTGGTGGTGTTTTTTCAGTCAAAGCACTAAGCTGGTGACAAACACCTCAGACATGTGGGTGAATCACTGACGTGGAGGGCAATGTCTGCACAATAGTATTCAGTCCTCAGAAGCCCAGGGAAAGCTCATCCTGGGCTTTGGCCAGGAGCTACTGTTTTCTTTTACTGCTACTGATAGATGGAAAAAAAAGAGAACAAGGAGAAGGGCCCTAGTCCTTCAGGGCTGTGGTCACCAGGCTATCAAGATTCCTATCCCCAGCCTTAAGGAAGCAGATGGAAATCATAACCATTTAAGTCATATTCTGTCTGCTGGCAAAACATTGTTGAAATAAAACATGATTTAGAGCCATTCGCCCTCTACCACTCTCTCCTGAGCTATGCAACCCTCCCCATCATTGTATGTCATAGAATCACAGACTGATTTGGGTTGGAAGGGATCTTAAAGCGCATTTAGTTCCAACCCTCTGCCATGGGCAAGGGCACCTTCCACTAGACCAGGCTGCTCCAAACCCTGTCCAACCCATATCAACACATATCAAATACCATCCAGCCTGCACCACAGATCCTTTAAATTACTAATATAACCAAGCTACTAATTTGAGAAACATCTTCAGCATCACATTGAAAATGCAAAGCTTATGTCCGTCATGGGAGTTAAACTCCAAAGCCTAAGAGTCAAGTATTTGCCAAATGAGGCAGAGGAACCTGGGAATAATACAAGGATTGTAATTTCACTCTCCTCTGGCACTTGCTGATTCAATCTCAATAGGATGAAATGAAGAACAGATATTTTGACTAGAGTTAATACTGGTTATAAAGTCTTCATTTTGTTTTTGTCTTTGTTTTTTTTTTGTTTGTTTTGTTTTTTTGTTGTTGTTGTTGTTTGTTTTTTCAAGCCTGTAAAACACTCCTGGTAGCAGCAATGAACAAGTCACCCAAAATCAGTACCACGTGTCCCTATTTTTCATCATTCATACTCTTAAGTTTTATCTTCAGAGCAGCAGGATGTGCATTTCCTACCCCAACAGTGTCACAGACCTGAACAGAAAAACATGCTGGAACACCTCTGTGAAAAAAAACAGAGCCAAAAGCCGCCTCAATGAAAACCATCTCAATGAAAAACTCTTGAGTACACTGGAGTGATTTCCCTGGTTGCCTGGAAGAAGAAAAGGGAATAAACCCCCAATCAACGCACACTTTGCACAAACCAGACATTGCGTTCCTTAGCTCCTGTTACAAGAAAACATTTTCTGTAACAGGAAGATATTTATAAAGATCCAATGACTTCAAGGAACTAGGATTAACTTCACCTGCTTTGCTGCTGTACAGTTCTAGTTTGCTTATCTACACATAAAGACAGAGCAGCAAACAGGTTGCAAACCATTCACTTCACAATCACGAGGGTCCATCCTACACTGTTACTGCAATTCAGCTGACAACCAACTTATCAAGCACAATGTTTCTTTTAATGGGAGGGCTGTGATGAACGTCCTAATTCACCACAGAACAACTTTCAGCAAATATAAGGTTATACTTTGGTGCATCAGTTCCAGCCTGGATCGTTTCCATGACGCAGATCATCATGCAATCAAACAAACGCTTGGATCAGCCCTAGAGTTAACACAACACAGGAACGGAGAACAGGCAGTGCAGACCTCTCCTGGCAGAGCCTGAAATTACAGCATCAGCAAGACCTTGAGAGCTAGTTAGGACTGATTTTTCAGTGAAGTAACAGAGTGAAAATACATGCCTGCCGTTGCAAACCTGCTGTTTCATAGCTGTTTCCTACTGCATTAATTCCTGCTGCATCCGGGAACACCAGATCTTATATTCATGCCCTGTAAATAAACAGAACCGCAGCAAAGAAGTCCCTAACTCCCCTAACAAATCCTCCTGGTGAAGGAGACAACTGGAAACACCCCCAAATACCTCCTGTCTGATTCACTGTCTCCAATAACACATAACAAAACTCCCTCTGGTTGGCAAATTATTCTTGTAAGCCCTACCTTGTGTGCTGAAATCAATGTCTGTGTTTGCTTTCAGGAACTGCAAACAGAGCTTTTCTGCTGGCTACAAAATATTCCATTAAATGCAGCAACAACAGGTCGTTTTCCAACTCAAACCATTATATGATTCTATGTATGATAATAATTTGCACCAGGATGGCGAAAATATTTGGATTTGGGGTACCTAAGGGTGCGGAATAGTATTTGATTCAGCCAGTTGTTTAAGAAAGCCTTTTGCAGGGAAATAAAAGTATACTGAATCTTTGCTTCTCTAAAAACCTTTATTATACCACATTATTTTGCAGTACGTGTAACATACAATTGTATTCATGTATTTTTAACCTGACTGGGCTATTTATTTAGGAGCTCTGAAGCATTCTTATGGATGCAGTATTATACAGGCATATTGTAGTACCTCCTCATGGTCCACTGCTCATTTTTATGGCATATATTAAGCTAATTATGGAAACTTTCCAGCATGTTTTCAAAACGTGTTTGTTGCAAGTCTTTGTAATGTGCTACACAAATATGATTCCCAATGTTTCTTTTCCTTTTCCATACAAACAAGTGAAAGAAAAAAAAAATTAGTGTACAATGGTTGCTATTTCTAGACACATGAAAAATGTTTCAAAGCACATAGTGTTTTCAAACATTCAAACCCAGGCAAATAAGTGGGAAAACAATAATAAAAGGAGTAGGAAAACACTGCTGAGAAACTTCCCATTTGTATATGCCTGTCTCTGCAGAGGAATTTTAAATGCTCACCATTTATTTTCAGCAAATAGGTGACAAAGTCACATGTTTGAACATTCACATGAATATTACCCGAAGTCACCTTATTAAAAAAATGAAAAATCTTGTGATATGAAAGACTCGGCCCACTATAACCCAACAGATAACTGCTGTATTATACATATATTATATGTAAAATATATGGAGTCATGGAATCAACCGGGTTGGAAAAGACCTTCAAGATCATATGGTATATATTTCATATATATTATACTAAATATATTTATATTTTACATATATTATATGATATATTTTATATATATAGTGTGTATATATGCACACATATATATATTAAAGTATGGATTTTTAAAACCTTGCAGTGATTTTTCACAGTATGAAAATCACTGGAAGCAGCTTCATTATTTTGCCTAACGAATCCAAACATACAATGTGATTTGTGCATTATCAACATTAGCAGGTCTTTGTGCCTTAAACCAGCCAGTTTAATGGTTAACTTGGGTCTAAGTTCTGGCTGTTGTTAAAGGTGGACTCAGCTGTTGGGCAGATTTTTTCTCCGTAGTCCATGATCCCAGGAATCAAATTATCTAGGAACAAATTAAAAACAAATGTGAAAGTTTTTTTCCTTCTCTCTTCCCCTCTCCTCCCCCCTTTTCAATCCATCAGGTTTTAATTAAGAGTGTTACAGATAAATATTGATTTTGGAAATATTCAGTGCATTATGAGTCAGAGCTAAAACACTACTGCACAAAGTAGCAAGGTCTTGAGCAAAAAAAACCCAACCAACAAAAAAAAACCCCAACACTTTGAAAAGCTGTTTGTAAAGAAAAAGCCCTCAAAATTAGTAAGTCTTAAATGAAGAAGAACACCACATTTAGAAATTTAGTGGGGTTTCTCCCCCTCCCCTTTCCTTAGCCTTATACCTGCTTGTTTAAAGCATGTTTCAGATGACAGAAAAGTCTTGCTTTCCAGCTAGGAGACCTCTGCACTTTCTTGCCACTTCAAGTTTCAAGTCACTGCACCAAGAGACTACATCTATCACATGCCTCAGTCTGTCTGCCCCACATTTGAACACTCAATCAGAAGAAAAGGAGCTTTTTGCACATCAGGTTGTTTCTTCCAGACCACACAGCTACCACAAAGCACTTGGGGTGGGCTGGGGTACATACTGACAGGGAAAAGCAAAAACCGTCAAGCTTCTGTCTACTTAAAGTAATTCAGAGTCTTTTAAACCTTGGAAAAAGCAACCAAAAAGCCAAATAAATTAGAGTTTGCCTACCTAGCCATAACAGTCTGAAGCTGGCATCTCAAACCATAGTATTCCTTTCCCCGAACACATTTTAGAGGCAGCAGGCCAATACCTGGGCTGCTCAGACATGCTGACAGGCAGGTTCTTCTTGATCTGCTGGCAGACAGGGCCAAACACAGCATTTGTAGGACCATATTCCTGTTCCCACAGTCTAACCCAGAAAACAGAGCATGAATAAACTCATGAGCACAGTAAAT